>VMBQ01003739.1:0-50000 GCA_007657795.1 Dreissena rostriformis | reverse complement strand
AAGACAATCTTGCATAAATTCACTTACATAATATACACATATATAATTATTTGTTTATCCAAATGAAACAATTGACGATCGTTGTTCTTAGACGGTTATTGCAGAATGGAACTCGATATTTTGAAAACCATCGCTTGCAAACTCGAAAGAATTCCGTAAATTATGTCATATTTCTTCTGTTAAATGAGAAATTCCGCATTACAGCCCAAGTTTTCAGATACAATTTTAAATGAAAGTTTGTTTCACACGACATAAATTTAAATATGATTCAAGAAACATATAGATTTTAAAATAAGCATTGTCCTGTGATATGCGTACGTGATAACTAGAGAAGAAATTTAATCAATTTCATTGAACAGATAAGACTTTCCACCGAAGGCAACTGAAAATTGGTCTGCATATAGAAACAAACAATATTTGATTAAATTGGATTCTTATTGACGCGCAAATTGCGATGCGTAATATGTGTTTCATATAATAAATAAAACACATTTAATAATTAGTGTTTGCATGTTATCAGACCTTGGAAAATATCAGCTGTAAATTGTATTTTTCCAGTGTTGATAATTTAATACAAACGACACCATACGTAGCCATGGCGACATCAATTTTGCTCCAATTACATAACATTAACAATTGAATTGCAATTCATGACTTGAAAAAAACCTTTATGCGTTACGAATTATTTCAATATTCTACTATTTATGTATTTGTCTCACAATTATGTTGCCTTCATTAAAATATATAGGTAAACATTCAACATAAAATGCAATTGATTACGAACAGACTTGGACAACATTGCGTGTTGCATTTCCCTCAAGACATTTTACAATTGAAAATTTAAATGCAACATTTACATCCCAGTAAACCAAATATGTATTGTATTAAGTCTCTGGGAGTAAGGAAGAGAAGATATGTATGACGTGCTAATTTGGATGCGCTAAACCAATTGCGTATATAGCTCTCACAGGACGTTTATTATCTGGCGGCAATACTTTACACAAACAGAAATATAAATATTAAGTGTCATAACGTTGCAATAAACATATAGTTTTGTATGAAACTTATTATCACACAATAAAAAATAGGTGTTCGAATAATCTCTTAAATGTTCACACATGAGACGTTGAAGAAAATGTGCACGAGGGCTGACGCCTCTTGTCTTCGTGTGCACAAGATTTAATTTCCGTGTGCAGCAAGGTCTGACCGGAGTGTATAATGGGCCTAGAAACCCAGCAGTGAGCAATAATTCATCGTTTATTGCGTTTATTTCGAACGTATCCGAGAATAACACAACATCCAATAATTGAGAAGACTTATTTATTATATTTATAGTGGTTGCGATAATTTTATGGCAATATTAGAGGCGAGGCTTTAACGACATAAGTTGTGCAAGTGCCTGATATAAATACAGCTTTAATTAACAAATACTTGAACACTGCATTGTACCTTACTGTAGACTCGACCCTATGGAATATTAAACTGCGCTTAAAGTTTCTTCTGCATTTTGGTCATGATCTTTTTTCTTTAATGCAATATGATTATTAATCAAAGGAAACTTTTATATAGAGCGTTACTATTTAATCGTGCACGTGTATCATTAACACACACGTCGAATCCAAGCGCAAATTAACATTTGAATACAAGCTGATAACCTGATAATAATTTTGTTAATTGTATTATAAGCCTGGCTTGTTTAAGCCCGCTGCATGTCGTATGTCTTTGCAATAGCACCCCATACATTGTTTTATTGTTTTTCCAGCCAGCCAGCCAGCCAGCCAGCCACCCAGCCACCCAGCCACCCAGCCANCAGCCACCCAGCCAGCCACCCAGCCAGCCACCCAGCCAGCCACCCAGCTAGCTACCCAGCCACCCAGTTAGCCACCCAGCAAGCCACTCATTTGTTCATCAAATTTTGTCATACTCTCTCTTTCCGAAGACTATAGTGCACAACCATACTCAAAAAACGTAACTGGTTTTACATTTTGTGCCATATTTGGTGAAATAACATTTCAGATTATTTGAAAATTTAGAGTGTGGTTTATGATAAAGTGAATATCCGAAATAGAAACATATTGTATTTGCTTATCTTGTCGGCTGCTTGGACACAAACACAGATTATAGTCTATTCCGCAGTGTATTTATACAAATGGACACTATGCAAAAAAAAATATTAGCTAATGGATGGATATAATACCGATATTGATATAGACAAAAGTCTATATACTTCTCTATTAAAGAAAACAACCACGAATATAGACATTTATAGTAGCCGTAATAAATGAAGAAAAAGGTCGAATAAAATGGGTAAGGTGCATGTTAAAAACATGTTGACATAATTCGAAGCAGTATTTATATAATATTATAAATTAATCATGACTACTTCAAGTTAGGGATGCAAGAGGTTAACCGGTTAACCTACCGAAACGAACAGTTAACCGGTTACATTTTTGGGTAAAGGTTAACCGGATAAAACCATGAGTATGCTTTATTCCATGGAATAATTCGTACGATTTAACGTGTTTTGCGCGACATACTGCCAACTTACGCTGGCGATAAGTTAGAACAACATGCCGCACAAACGACGGTACTAAATAACGTGTCAACAATCAAAGTATTAAAGTATTAAAGCAATAAATCAGTATCTATGTGGTTACAAACAGAGGGTACATTTTGATAATGGGCTCTATTGTTTTGTTTGACTCGCGGAAATTTAACTAGCGAACTGCGGGGAGTTGGGTCTTTTAGCGAAGACTTAATGACATATCTAACTCGCGATATTATAATTTTATGAATATGCATTTAAAGTATAAATACATATTGAGAAAATTATAATAAAAACGTAACGTCCGTTAAAAGTTAATAACTTGCAGTAACCAACATCATGTCAGTTTAAATAACATAAAACAAGATTTATTTTAACCGCCTCCACATATTTTAATATCTCGAATCGTATTACATGAATTAAAACAAAACGCATACGCAACGAGGATATTTAACTATATTTTATTTTCCCCCAGTTTGCTTGCCTCCATTAAAAAATAGGCAATACTTGCCATTACATGTGCTAGCAATGGATATAAAAATATTAATATTAACGCATGACAATTATTCCCTTCTTATATCCCGAGCGAGAATTTGTCGTTGAGATTACCATTAGGAGAAGCATGTTTAATTAAAAGTACACGTCAAATAGATCAAGTGTTGCAATCAAGGCTCACCAGAGAATGTCATTAGTTCACGTTTGTTAAGTAGTCGCTCATCGTTGAAACCTACGTTCGATCAAACACGCAATGCTTCGTATATACACATTATATAAAATAGGGTGATAACGAAATATATACAGTTGGTACGACGATTTTCATATTTCATACAAATATGTAGGTATGAAGGCAGTCCAGTATATATATATATTAATTAACAAATCCATTTTATTGTTTAATTTAATAGACATAAACCACCAAACAGACATTGAATTTAAACGCGTTTCCGAATACACAATAGTGTCATACTAGTAAACGATCGCAAAATTGTTTTTTTGATTGAATTGTATTAATATTTGTTTATCACATTTAAACAAATTTGAAACCGTTGCAATAAGTTGTACCGATTGATGATGCTCAATGCGATGTTTTGTATGACAGATGTTAAGATGAGGGTTATTGTACAATACATGAATATCCAAACACAACAGCGGATACACATTTACAACAACAAAATGTATCAATCATAAAACGTGCTTTCACACACAAAGTTTTCATTCGTTGGTTGTAGTAAATTAATTGTTTTATCTCGTCTTTTGTTCACTCTTAGATTTATCTGACCATTGGAATAGTCCACCGACATGAATCTTGACTTGAAAAACGACTTTGCGTTCTACAGAGTTCAAAGCTATCGGAACACGATAGCAATGCCACTGTCCTTTTACGCACAGTTTCGCTATATAAGCAATAGCTTAATGGGTTCACGCAACTGTTGTATAACGCCAGCCACTGAGCGATTGGTTTGAAAACGTTCACCATGACATCCGCAGTCCAACTTTGTTCAGGCGGTGGATTGAACGAAAATATTAAGAAGATTATGTACAACGGTAGCCAGGAAAATGCAAATAAGAGTACAATAAGAACTAGCATTTTGATGACCTTCACTTTAGACTTCTGGATGACGTTGTTGTAACGGAATATTCCTGGTGCGTTGCTTGTTGACACTTTAATGGCTATCATAAAGTGGCAAACCATTATCAAAACTTATGGAACAACGTAGAAGGCTATAAACACGACCAGCAGGAACACGGAAGCGCCATTATCAACAGGTCAGACCTGCACACAAAAGTGAAACTGCTGGGTGCCGATTATGTCCGTTGTCAATTTGTAGAAGAGAGCCCAAGGAGTTATGATGCATAAATAACAAGTCCATATCAAGCAGACGATTGTCTTCGCGATTCGCCATGACATCTTATATTTTAGTGTGTAACATATTGCCAAATATCTGGAAATACAAGTGTGTAATACCATTATTTAGAAACAGTTTTCCATTCCCCTTACATGGTCTACATGTGTTATATTATATGTTAAAATGCAGGTTATTATGAACATAAAAACTATTCTCGTGAACATCGGAATAAAATGAACATTATGAACAAAGAAACGTACATGTTGATGTTCTGAGAGTGAACGTATTATTCATATAACATCAACTGAATGTAAATTAGATGCAGAATGTTAAATGCATATTTCTTGAAACCTCGAACGTATTTCTAAATACAAAGATGGTTAAGTTGCTGTTTTGGAAGTTAAAAATACTATATTAAAGTTAAATTGCTATAAATGTATACTACACATATGTATAAATATGTTTTCACAGTAACCACAGAATGCTAGATATACCTGTCGACCGCATTGGCGGCCAGGAAGTTGACGGAGGCGCACACGGACACTCTAGATGCTTGCGAATTATGTTCAAGTTCCCACTTATACATAAACAGGTAAACAGTGCAACAAAATAAATTGCCATACGTAGCATTTAAACTGACTGATTTATGAAGCTTGATTACTTCATATGTAACAATAAATATCAACAGCGATTTAAATTGAGTTTAAATGTGTACACTATTTTCTGATTTTACGAAAAAGATAACGTCTTTTCAAAACTCTCTGACCTGGCCTTTTCAGATTCTGAATTATATTCTCTTATTCAGCATCATCAAAGTGAGATATTAATGGATACTGAAGTGACAATGTTATTGCTATTTCTAGATAATACCCGATTATCTAGGGACTTTTCTAAATGTATTAAGGATTGCATTTTTTTTACAATCAACGAATAACCAATTTGTAATTGATAGACAAAATATTGCTACGAGCATGTAGGCGAAGGAGAAGTTGACAATAAAGAAATGTGTCAAGGTATGAAGGCTGCGTGTTCGACATACCACCGCGATCACCACTAGGTTTCCGAACAATGCAAATCTAAAGATTAAACCATAAGCGATGGAATGAAGCAAGAGCATGTACAATGGCTATCCGGAATCAGTTCATAATCATTGTATGTTGTATTTGCAAGAACATCACGGTTCCCGGTTCTGTTTGAAGTATGCAACCGCTGCGTATCGACTTCATAATCCATAATTATTCAATTGGTTTCAAGTTGTATTTGTTGTCAAACAATTATATGTTAATTGCAATCTTTGTAATAATTCAGAATTTGGATAAACATATTCTCTTAGATTTTTATTAAATCTGTATCCGATACTAACATGCTTAACTAAATACCAATGTCATCTGAAGTAAGTAAAATCATCGCTGTTGCACATACACAACATGATCTGTCTTTAATTGATAAGTGAGCTCCAACGGAAATTTAGACAAGTAGAATTGCGTAACGTTGTTCTTAGTATTATCCTCACTATTTTTACTGAACCATTTGATACTACTGGTCTCGTAGACAAAGCGAACTTCTGTGTTCCACAGGGGCGATCGGCATTCAGTCATTTGGTCACAACAATATTGGATTTTACTATCCACGTGCGTAGATTGGTTAACGAATCTTTGGTGGTTTGTTTACTTCATTATATATTATTGGAAGACAAACAGTATGTAAATTCATAACGGTAACTTTCTCACAAAATTGATAAGAATTCGATTAAGCGCTAACTGCAATGCCGCTGTATTGTGATTTGTATCAACGAACGTGTTTGGCCCTTTGTATCAAAATGCGGATCTGTTCAAATGTATTTTAATATTCGTTCTATTAAATGACATGTACCAATACATATACATTTATTAATTAAAGATTTTGTATGGGAAAGGCTTGGGATGTTTGTTTTTGCGAATAATAAACACCTGAGATAACGAATTTCATTATACACATATTTTAAAGTTGTTGTTACACACTTTCTACATTGTTATGGTGTATTTTATTTATATCATATGGCTCAAACAAAACCAAATACTCAATTGCTATTTATCCTTTATACAAACTGTTGTAAAAAGAGTCTTTCTTTTATTGGTTATTGTAATGTAAGTCTTCGAACAACATAATGCTCATGATACATATTTTAAAGATATATATAATTGCTATGTCAGAAGCAAATGCAGAAATAGAATACAGATTTAGATCGTGGAATTGTTTTTGCATGATATAAATGTAAAATAATGCAGCAGTTCCTTGAATAATGTACATTATGCAGACGTTTTAATTTAAAATACATTTATTTGAACATTATGTTATATTTCTGGAAACGTTGAATGCTTATTGATTGTCTTCTTTGGTTTCACAAACCCCTAAATATCCAACAAAACACATATTTCGCAGAACATTGTTCAAACATGATGTAAGTTTAAAGGTTGTCTAAAATAGATTTTATTGGGAAAATAAAACAACAACCAAAACACACACACTTTTTTTATTATTTTGTTTTATATCAGTTAATCTTTGCTTTGGTAACGCAAGCAGTTTAGAACGCATATTTTTCGTTTTTATAACACATATTTACCTACTTTTCCAAACTTTGGAAGCTCCAAATTCGTTTTGCATTCATAAGTCATAAATTGTTTTCAAACACAGAAGATTGAATTACATAAATTCACGACAGATATTTAATACAGGATTGGTATTTTATTTATTTACGTAAACCGACGTGCTAGTTTTCTTCAAACACATACGTAATTCGTTGGATGTGTGAATTCGAATATATTGACAATAAGCCGATTCCCTGTTTGTGTCACAAGTTTGTAATATTATTTCAATTGTCATTTACATTTTTTTAAATATGAACACTGCACAACTTAATTCAGTAAATGCATTGCTCAATCGGTGTCATTCCCAGAAATACTGATACCTTTATGTTCTTTGACAAAAATAATCTGAAGGTCATAGTTCTTAGAATAAAGATTGTATTTGAAAACACTACTTCTGTTTATAATACCAACACGCAAATCCAAGAAGTTCAATGTGTGTATGTATATATATATATATATTACGGAAATTTGGAACAACACCGTAATTGCAAAGTATTCCATTGTTGTTTTTTAAATACAACCATTAGTTTGACTTTCGTAACCGAAATAAATGCCTGTCATAATTATGTTTAAGATTTCTACAAGTAACATCGAACGAAGTCTGAGTCTCACTAATTATTCAGCGTAGTAACTGTTTGCTTACTTATCCGTGAGTGTTGAAGTTTTATGACAACAACAAAAAACCACAACAACGGTTTTAATGTCAATGCTATTTTCGTGTTCCCTGAACATTAATAATATTTCGAACTGACTTACGTATTCTGTATTATGCGATTGATTTAAATTGGCAATCTGAAATATTCAGTTTAAAACCGTAGCCGATTCTAAATGAAGATAATAAATATCGTGCATTATTCATACAGATCGTGCATTATTTTTACAGTTATTTGAAGACAACTTTGTATATTCATGTATATACTGGACACGATTTGAAATGATCCGATAACCTAATGGTAACTGCGCAACAGCACATAAATGGTTGTTCTCTAGTGCTTCTTTACAATTTTTTGTTCATATTTGTTAACTTATTAATTTATTTATTATTTGTATAATTATGTATTAGAATCCGTATTGATAAATTTGCAGCATAAAGTTAACCGATGTATACGACCTGTTTCTTGAGACATTGAGATTGAGAATAATTGTCAATGTGTTTTTTCTTTCTTTTACTGATATTATATATACAATATAGTGAGAGATAAACACTGTAAACTATATATTTAAATTAATTTGACATAATTCACGAAGTTTTTAAAATGACACAGTCAACACGAATTTCACACCAGAACAAATGACAATCGGTTAGCGAGCCGTACTTTATCCACTGCACCATCAACGTAAAGGGAAACTGTTATGCCGCTTTTTATATGTATGTCCTACACTGAAGCAAATGCAATTATTGATGTCATCCTTTTTCTTATTTTCCTTACGGGCAATATGTAGAATGTTTGGCGGACATTAATGAGGGCAAGGATAAATATATTGTATAATATATAGTTTTATTCAGTCGTGTTTATGTCCAAAACATGTGGGTTTACTTATCAAATAATTTACCGATGGTCGACCAAAGCATGAAAACCATTAATATAACTATTAACTGAATTAGAAGACCGTTTATTTGCAGAACAATTTGTATTAACCAAATTTTGTGAAAGTGTTTGACCGAAAAACGCAATATAGCCAAAAGATAAAAGAAAAGTGTTTTAATCCTTTAAGTATGTAACGTTTTCCTTTTAAATATGCATATCACTTCAACATTAATATTGTGCAATAAAAATAATTGTTACTACCAATCGGTAAATTTCTTTCATCTGTAGCAATAGCTAATACTTAATTTCATTTGATGTACAGATCAATCTACGTATACTTATAATGAGTACAACTTGTTTCAATAAAAATATATTTAAATAGTGTTTTTAGTGAAACTAAATTATAAGATTCTCATACATCTCTTTAGAGACACATGTTTTTGAACTTCTTATTATTGCGTTTTAAAGCATGTACAATTCTCAAGGGGGATATTTGAATTTATTAATACAAATGTCATGACAAAAGCATTGTGATTTATCGGAAATAAGTGTCGTTTATTAACCCAAGTAAATTATTCACAAGGAACAATACAGGTTTCCAATTGATTCGCAGTGTTCAAACACACAGGCATCGTGGTATTGCTACTGCACCCTGCCAGTATTATGAGTTGTACATGTATAATATTTCCTTTTGTAAAGCTAACCTAATCAACTATCTTTATTATATCTTCACAGAACAAAGGATAGTATCGGTTTAAAGTTTATGCTCTTTCTGTTAACGGTAATATTTACATACAAATTCAAATTAAAACAATCTGAACAACATCATTGTGTATAAATGTTTAGGTGAGTCTTTATTTATCAGAAAACGAACTAAAGAGCCCGTGTATACTCGGAGCAATTGTCCACCAACACAAACACCCAATATAACATATCATTATAGAAACAACGGAAACAAATACAAAATTGAAATTGTATAACAGTTATTTTTTAAAGAAATCGAATTCACGATGCTCTGTATAGTACTTGTCATGGATATATTGATTACTGATATACTGATATTTAAGTATCATTGCAATAGATTACAGAACCACGCAAGTGATCTTGGGATTGCAGTGAGAATCCGGTATAGAATAATTCATTCGTGAATTCAACAGCATCTAGCTAGCGGGTTATGTTTTCGATGTATTCCACTCATAAACACTAGAGGCAATATATTATCCAAGGTCTTAAGATAAGAAAGATGTAGATAAAGACACGTTTTAATAAAAAGATAACGATACGTTTTACCAAATATTCCGTTTTTTATTTAATCACGTTGTTAAAATTTTCGCATTCAATTAATTAAACTAATCTTTCTAATTAAACAGCGGTCTTAAAAAGACATGTGTCTTTTTAAGATGAAAGTATGTCATCGATTAATTAAAAAAACAAACACATATTGGCTTTATGTGTTCATTTGTTTTCACATTGCCATATTTGAAATGATTGTGGGTGCGCAAACAGTATCTTCTATGTTCTTCCAAAACAAAGCATCCAATAAATAGTTTTTCCATTAAATAGTGATGAAAATGTGAATTTAAATTACAAATGGATAACAACATGTGTATGCTGATAGTGTTTTGGTATATACTAGAATGATGCCCTCCTAGATCAGAAAGAGAGAAACTTTTTATCATCGGCAGGTTTTTTATTTAAATCAATTGACCAATCGCACATTAAATACAAGACAATACATACAAACACAAATACCAGAGTTACTATAAAGTGATGATTTTAAAATGTGGCGAATACCTCAAAAACAACAATCTATAACATTTAAGTATAATTTAACTTTGATATGAAGATAAGGAACAACGGTATGTGATAATTGAAATAGATCATTGGATTTGCCCGTTGATGTCATGATTTTAAGTAATATGTATTTGATAAATATAGCAATGTTAACATGTACATTTACGTTTCCACTAGATAGTTTTAGGAACGCATATGAAAGAATGAAATGGCATTCGTATGAACGATCGAAATTGTTTATTTTTCATAACTTCTTAAGTATTAAGAGCTTAATTAAACTAGAACGGTCCCCAAAATAATTGTTCAGATTGTAGACATTCCTTAACAATCTGGCGGATATAGGCCCTTCTTCAGCTCAAGCCTCAGTTACAACCATCAAAGCCAACATGGGAGCAATATAGGCATGTTTGCCGGGCAGATTCTTCATAATTGTTCTAAGTTCGAAAGCAGCATATGTGTGCACAAGGAGTTCCTCAGAACTGAAATGCACAAATATTCATGAATTAATTAAGAAACATCTAAGATTTATTTCTTTGTTTATTGTTTTACACAATATTTAAGAGCTCTGTCTGTTTCATGTTGTGAATTTCATTGTAACAAAGAATTGCTTGCATTTTAAAGAAACTATCATCTAAAGTAAAGACAAAATTAGCGCTTTTCCTATACTTGTACTAACGTGATTAATTTGTTAAGTTTAGAATTTTCAAAATATAAATTGTGCAATGCAAAATCATGATACTTATGTCTTCCAAATATATTCAATTTAGGTTTCTTAGATCAATAATAATTGCCACACAAAATTAAAATTGCATAATTCATTAGTTCTGGTATTTAATTATTATATAGGAAAACAGCTTTATCGAGAGAGATGCCATTTCCGCTTTTGCATTCCATAAATGTTATTTATTGTCCCGGAAAATATTGATGTATTGTCAGCTACACATCTGATTTATACCACATTCTGGCGACATCAATGAGTTATAATATAATTATTGTATCCACAACGATTAATCATTTGAGAACCACACAAAGTTCAAACGTTTTTACAAACGTCGATAGTTAAAATGTTTGGGAAAAAAACGCTAACTCACTCCACATTTTGGTAGTAGCATCTATATGACCATGTGATATTAGTTATTCAAGTATGGTTCAATTACAATATAAATCGGTTGAAACATAAATCTCGCTTCAATGTATGTTGACCCAAATATGTATATGGAACTATAATAGGCATATGATTTTAGATAAAATTGCGATGATTAAAGATATATATTAGCAATACGGAGCATGCGCTTTCAGTTGATACAAATACGCATTACTCTATTTCTAATACTGGGACCAATTCAACGAACAAGACATAACCGAACTTATTGTATGGTTGGAGTATCACTTAACGTGTTGGGATTAATCACGGAGATTGAGTTGTCGTTTATCAATTTAATACTTAGTGTTGCTTTTTGATGATATATACGATATATATCGGTGTTTAACGGTAAATTAGGGAAGATTTAGACCTTTTCGTAAGGGTTTAACCACGGTTTGTTCGTTTTTTTAACTGGCTCTGCAACTGCACGGCACGTCGCTTATTTATTTACCAATACATACCAAAACATACTATCATTAATTCGTACAAGATTTGATATTACTATTTTCAATTATAAACAGAATGACAACCTGATATTATTTAATGCGTATGGTATGCACTTCTTTCTTGTTTATAAGTTATTTTACATTAGTATTTGTTGCTTTGTTAATATGAGGATCATCAGGTATGGTGTTACAATATAAAACAGTTAATTTCGATTTCAAATATATAAGGCCCGTTTTCAAAGTGTCACGAATAAATATGGAATACGACATGGTTGTTGTGTTCCGTAGAATAGTATCGCACGAGTTTATTGAGTGACGTTGTATTTACGAGCCCGCTCGTTTTCACACAATCAAAGAGTGCGATTCAAGTGTACTAATGGCACGAATTGTTTGGTAAACCACGATGTTCGCAAATACATTAAAATCGAATTGAATCATGCTCGAAGACCGTGTCATATTTGTATAGGCATGTTGATAATCCGAAATGCGTTTCGAGTTTTTCGGAACATTGTATCCTTTCAAGCACATTTGCGTGTACTGTTTATCAGTAAGGCACAGTTTGTTTTATGCACGCATTCGTATATTTGTTATGGTGTTCTTAAGGTGAAGCGTGAGAAAACAATAGCCTTCACCCATTTAGATACCGTATAGCAAAATACAATCAGACTTTTATTTGCTTTTGGTTCACTAAGCTCTCGTCAACTGTACAACAATATATTTAACCAATATTCCGAATGTCAATGGGTCAGCTGGACTGCTGACTGACTGTAACTGTCGGAGTTTGAAGCTTATAGCAACAACCCATCAATCAAGTTCTAACAACTATCCATCTTGCGATTTTCATTAACCTTTAATATTAAGTCGCGATTTCCATTTATGGAAATTTGAGACAAATATACAGCAAATACATTTAACACGGATAAACCATATCTAACAATATCCTGTATGTTGTTAAGTTTTGCACTTTAAGAAAACTGATGAAGACGTTATCAAGTTTTCAATGTACAGAAATTACTTAAAACTCTGCATAATATTAACCGTCGAAACTAGTAATAACTATTTATAAACAACTAGCCAATGCAATAAGCATGTAATGTAGATTAAGTTAAAATAACAAGGATATAGTGCACATGGTGGAATACCTGTAAATTATATAGTCTACGAAGAAAGTTTAGTCAATTAAAACTGCAAGATTAATATTTGAAAGATGAATAATCTTAAAGATTATATAGCCTGTTAAACCATTTTTAAAATTAGTTGATTTTAAGAAGTTATGTGTATGCGGATGATAATGAAAATAAAGTATAGTCTTGGTTCTTTTAAAGGGGTATTTCTCCACCATGTAAATTTCTAAATTAAATATTATCGCGCAATTCTCTCAAAGAATCCGCTATTTGTTTGCTATTTATTCTAAAACAACAATTCAAAAATTGAGATAAGTATGTTTGTATTTGTAATTTATTAAAGTCTTAATTACTTTCAAATACACATTTTAAAACTCCACATAAAATAGAATCAGCATTTCAAGTTCATCAATAACTTGAAAATATTGTTATAGATTATAGACTGTCAAAGTTCGAATCATATACACACAATTTATGTTGTCGAAGTCGTCTAATGAAATTACATTAAATCAACGCCTTTGTTAATTAAACCTGCATAACATCTGGATTTGATAAACAACAGTGATCATAGATAAACAATCAATGTCATTCCAACTTAAATACAAGTCTTATTCTTAGGCAAAATGAATAGACATACTTTTTAAAACACGTAAAATATGTTTATTTGCATATACAGTTTAAGAACAAAATGTCATAAATAGTATAAATAGTATGATATTTCTGGATGCCATGCTCCTCGTATCATATGAAACAAGCAAATTATTTACAATGAATGACACACGTTTGTATTTTCTGTTTAGAATACAAACTTGCTCTATGGAATTCTAGCAAAAACCTTGATTTGTAGTATGCGATTTCCAATATCTTACAGACGCGTGTAAAATATTTACTTAACTTATAATCCTATCGATTTTAAATTTGCATTTCTCAATGAAACGTGCACATTGTTCTTCAATACATTTAATTTTCCTCGTCAATAGGTGTGTGTGGGCCAGGAGCATCCCACTCAACGCCGTGCAGAGTTTACGAGCACTATATGCAAAGTATAGAACATTTTATACATTTTACAATCAATAGCTTTTACATAACAATATAAATAAAATCTTGTTTAAAAATTAATTAAAGACCCTTATCACAACGTGCAAATTTTTAAATTTTAATATCCCTTCACATTCTTCCCGATGAATGTCTGAAGACGGGTTCAATTGCTGCAGCAATGCATTTGCATCATTGTCTCTACCAGACAATCAGGATTTAGCAGTTAATGATATCAATTTGAAAGGATTCAATATCCGTAGCTATATTGCTCATTTAGATATTCGATACGATTGCGAGAAAAAAACATCAACCGAAGACTCCTGGAATTGCAATACATTCTGTTGCACAGCGACCTTAAGTGCGCTTAATTCAGGTTGTTTATTGAAGAAATAATTCGTATACGTTATAGTTTGTTGTTCGCACTCGTGATTTGAAACCACGCCTCTAAACTTCCGGCCGTGGGTTATTCGACAACAAACTATAACGTACATGAATTATTTCGAGTCTAACACGGTTTTTACAAAAGATTTATACAATGTATCTTATTTTTCTTGTGTACTATTTTATGTGACGTTCCGCCCATAAAAATTAATTTCGGGTGTTCTGTCGATCAGATCTCCGCCCTCAATAACAGCCAGACTAATATACCGGATTAGTACGCTTGTGGAAAATGAATCGGCATGTTTTGTTTAGTTACAGCGCGTGCTTTCAGTGTATAAGCTCCGCCCATAATTATTGCAGAATAACCCATAGACGATTTTCTTCTTTGTTGATATGCAATTTGGCACGTGCCGTGTTAGAATAAGTTAGTATGACCAGAAACTTGATAGAATCATCGCCATCATTAAATTATAACAATCAACCTGATTGGTTATATGCAGGTTTATATTAACTTAAATGTAAATAAAGCACATTGCAATATTACACGATGCTAACGTGGCGAATAACAAGTATGGATTACCAATCAGATCAAACGCACTAGACACAGCAAAAACTTCAAGCAAACAATTTATTAAACTGCGAAAACCGTCTTTGACCGGTCCATTTTGCAAAGTATTAGGTGTTTTAACCATGTTGAAATTAGATTAAACCCATATAGACCCAAATCATCAAATAAAACATTCACATAACATTTGAGTGAAAATACACTTTTACCTCATAGCATCACAATTCAAATCAAATGGCAATCAAATAGAATACATTGTATTTAAATAACCATCATTAAACTTGACCCAAACACGAGTAACAGAACTGTAACTTTCTGTGGTACGAAAGCAAGAAACAACTATTTACTACGTTATATTGTACGAGTGAAATAATACAATTAAACAAATTATCATATGATCAAAATAATGATAACGACCATTAGGATCGACTAGTTCATAAACTGATTGGTATTTATTATTATGGAGTATTCGTGATACAGATCCAATCATATAGATTTCATATATGAAGTGTGTAATAGCTATGTGTGAGGCATTTATTGTAGTGTTTTCCTTTTTAAAAAGTCCCCTTATCTTAACAAAAACTTATAAAACTTGTTTCCCGATTTAGTTTGCTCCAGTCACAACAGTGTGTCAGTGAAGTAACACAAAATCGTGAACAAACATATTTGGAAGGAATTCAAACTGGTCACAAGTTAAACCGGCCAATACAAATTTTAACTGGCCGAAAACACGTTTTACTGGGAAAAATTCCTAATCACACAATTTATGTTTTACGAAGTTTATTTAATTCAAGTGTTTCACACTTTAAAGAAATAAAAAGGTTTCAATTAGTAGGTATGATGTTTTGCTCAATCGTGTTGAAACATAAATATATGCGCCTCTGTACGATGTAATTAATTCTAGCTTCCGTTTGGTGTTGACTATTCACAATATTATTGTAGTCATATACAACGTGTGCATATTTGGTTTAATGCAGAACATGGCGTGATAATATATCTTTAGTCTCTTGCCATAACCTCGCGGCGAATGTCGTGATAACCGGATATTGTTGGGATCCGGTTCAACGCGACACGATAATTGATTATTTTATGTCTTCCGATCCGAACTAAGCGACCACGTATTCCAATTAATATTTATATTTCCAAGCGAGGAAGCCTTACTTTAATTAATAATCAATGTTTTGAAATATATGTTCAATAGTATTAAGCAATGGGGTAGGTTTCTTCATGTTGCCATAGTGTGTATATGTTTTAACTTTATGTCACAATTTGTTTGATAACACTTGTGCAAGCTGGTGATAAAAGGTCGGTTTTGTATGTCAAAATCTGAACTTTGTTTTTATACTTTTGCCGTTAATTCACTGTGTCTGTTCCCTGTGTTCTGTGTCAAGCACATCACACAGTGTAAGGCAACAATACATATCGTGACGGACACAGAACGCATTGTGCCTTTAACATGTGGTCTAAACTAATTTTACAAAATGCAAGTCTAGGCCGTGATCAACAAAATTGCCAAATATCAAGGGCATAAAATAATGTAATGACCTCATAGGCGCGTTCATTATCATTGTCTGCGGAATACCAGGGTAGCTTAACATTTAAAAAAGCATAAACCAAAATAACTGCTTCTACTGCAGAAAGGTTTTAACTTTCAATAGAAAAACCTAAGGATAGTGATTATTTGGGGATGGTAAGAAGTTCAGAATCATATACATAATATATTAACTCGTTTAAAACAAATACAATCTATTAAAACCATACCGTGTTACGTTACATGGCGATAAATCAGTGGCTTCAAAATTTTGTCTAGTTATACACTAATTCAGCAAAGGCAGACATGTGTTTTTGCTTATTTTCCTTTCTCCTTACTTATTACTCGTGTGACTTTTAGTGCCGAATGTAATTTTTATTCTAAAACGTTCTCACATATGTCAAATGTTCATAATAACCATATTGATATCATGATAGATCTTGATACAAGTGTATTACATGTAATAACATAATAACCGAAAGAATGTGTTTTAAACTATTAACATTAATCCATGATTCGTCATATATCAAATCTGAACGAAATGAAAGGCCGGTTAGGTTTTGGTTTTCAAGTTTTCAATGAAATATTTTATTTCAAATCTTAGTCTCTCCGTTATATCGGACTTGATAAAACCGGTTTGCGATGGGGCTATTTTCCTTGATTTGTGACAAATGACGAATTGCCCAATATTTCAACACAGCAAGAAAGCACGCAANTCAAAGTGTCACGAATAAATATGGAATACGACATGGTTGTTGTGTTCCGTAGAATAGTATCGCACGAGTTTATTGAGTGACGTTGTATTTACGAGCCCGCTCGTTTTCACACAATCAAAGAGTGCGATTCAAGTGTACTAATGGCACGAATTGTTTGGTAAACCACGATGTTCGCAAATACATTAAAATCGAATTGAATCATGCTCGAAGACCGTGTCATATTTGTATAGGCATGTTGATAATCCGAAATGCGTTTCGAGTTTTTCGGAACATTGTATCCTTTCAAGCACATTTGCGTGTACTGTTTATCAGTAAGGCACAGTTTGTTTTATGCACGCATTCGTATATTTGTTATGGTGTTCTTAAGGTGAAGCGTGAGAAAACAATAGCCTTCACCCATTTAGATACCGTATAGCAAAATACAATCAGACTTTTATTTGCTTTTGGTTCACTAAGCTCTCGTCAACTGTACAACAATATATTTAACCAATATTCCGAATGTCAATGGGTCAGCTGGACTGCTGACTGACTGTAACTGTCGGAGTTTGAAGCTTATAGCAACAACCCATCAATCAAGTTCTAACAACTATCCATCTTGCGATTTTCATTAACCTTTAATATTAAGTCGCGATTTCCATTTATGGAAATTTGAGACAAATATACAGCAAATACATTTAACACGGATAAACCATATCTAACAATATCCTGTATGTTGTTAAGTTTTGCACTTTAAGAAAACTGATGAGACGTAAAGTTATCACGTATTGAATGTACAGAAACTACTTAAAACTCTGCATAATATTAACCGTCGAAACTAGTAATAACTATTTATAAACAACTAGCCAATGCAATAAGCATGTAATGTAGATTAAGTTAAAATAACAAGGATATAGTGCACATGGTGGAATACCTGTAAATTATATAGTCTACGAAGAAAGTTTAGTCAATTAAAACTGCAAGATTAATATTTGAAAGATGAATAATCTTAAAGATTATATAGCCTGTTAAACCATTTTTAAAATTAGTTGATTTTAAGAAGTTATGTGTATGCGGATGATAATGAAAATAAAGTATAGTCTTGGTTCTTTTAAAGGGGTATTTCTCCACCATGTAAATTTCTAAATTAAATATTATCGCGCAATTCTCTCAAAGAATCCGCTATTTGTTTGCTATTTTTTTCTAAAACAACAATTCAAGAATTGAGATTAGTATGTTTGTATTTGTAATTTATAAAAGTCTTAATTACTGTTAAATACACATTTTAAAACTCCACATAAAATAGAATCAGCATGTCAAGTTCATCAATAACTTGAACATATTGTTATAGATTATGGACTGTCAAAGTTCGAATCATATACACACAATGTATGTTGTCGATGTCGTCTAATGAAATTACATTAAATCAACGCCTTTTTAATTAAACTTGCATAACATCTGGATTTGTTAAACAACAGTGATCATAGATAAACAATTAATGTCATTCCAACTTAAATACATGTTTTATTCTTAGGCAAAATGAATAGACAAACTTTTTAAAACACGTAAAATATGTTTATTTGCATATAAAGTTTAAGAGCAAAATGTCATAAATAGTATAAATAGTATGATATTTCTGGATGCCTTGATCGCCCCTCGTATCATATGGAACAAGCAAATTATTTACAGTGAATGACACACGTTTGTATTTTCTGTTTATAATACAAACTTGCTCTATGGAATTCTAGCAAAAACCTTGATTTGTATATATAATATTGACTTAACTTATAATCCTATCCATTTTAAATTTGCATTTCTCAATAAAACGTGCACATTGTTGTTCAATACATTTTATTTTCCTCGTCAAAGGGTGTGTGCGGGCCAGGAGCATCCCACTCCACGCCGTGTAGAGTTTACGAGCAATATATGCAAAGTATAGTACATTTTATACATTTTACAATCAATAGCTTTTACATAACAATATAAACAAAATCTTGTTTAAAAATTTATTAAAGACCCTTATCACAACGTGCACATTTTTAAATGTAATATCCCTCCACATTCTTCCCGATGAATGTCTTAAGACGGGTTCAATTGCTGCAGCAATGCATTTGCATCATTGTCTCTACCAGACAATCATGATTTAGCAGTTAATGATATCGATTTGAAAGGATTCAATATCCGTAGCTATATTGCTCATTTAGATATTCGATACGATTGCGAAAAAAAAAACATCAACCGAAGACTCCTGAAATTGCAATACATTTTGTTGCACAGCGACCTTAAGTGCGCTTAATTCAGGTTGTTTATTTAAGAAATAATTCGTGTACGTTATAGTTTGTTGTTCGCACTCGTGATTTGAAACCACGCCTCTAAACTTCCGGCCGTGGGTTATTCGACAACAAACTATAACGTACACGAATTATTTCGAGTCTAACACGGTTTTTACAAAAGATTTATACAATGTATCTTATTTTTCTTGTGTACTATTTTATGTGAAGTTCCGCCCATAAAAAAAAATCGGGTGTTCTGTCGATCAGATCTCCGCCATCAATAACAGCAAAACTAATATACCGGATTATTACGCTGGTGAAAAATGTATCGGCATGTTTTGTTTAGTTACAGCGCGTGCTTTCAGTGTATAAGCTCCGCCCATAATTATTGCAGAATAACCCATAGACGATTTTCTTCTTTGTTTATATGAAATTTGGCACGTGCCGTGTTAGAATAAGTTAGTAGGACCAGAAACTTGATAGAATCATCGCCATCAATAAATTATAACAATCAACCTGAATGGTTATATGCAGGTTTATATTAACTTAAATGTAAATAAAGCACATTCCAATATTACACGATGCTAACTTGGTGAATAACAAGTATGGATTACCAATCAGATCAAACGCACTAGACACAGCAAAAACCACAAGCAAACAATTTATTAAACTGGGAAAACCGTCTTTGACCGGTCCATTTTGCAAAATATTAGGTGTTTTAACCATGTTGAAATTAGATTAAACCCATATAGACCCAGAATCATCAAATACAACATTCACATAATATTTGAGTGAAAATACACTTGTACCTCATAGCATCACAATTCAAATCAAATAGCAATCCAGTATTTTACATTTTATTTAAATAACCATCATTAAATTTGACCCAAACACGAGTTACAGAAATGTAACTTTCTGTGGTACGAAAGCAAGAAACAACTATTTGCTACGTTATATTGTACGAGTGAAATAATACAATTAAACAAATTATCATATGATCAAAATAATGATAACGACCATTAGGATCGACTAGTTCATTAACTTATTGGTATTTATTATTATGGAGTATTCGTGATACAGATACAATCATATAGATTTCCTATATGAAGTGTGTAAAAGCCATGTTTTCCTTTGTATAAATTCCCCTTATCTTAACAAATACTTATTAAACTTGTTACCCGATTTAGTTTGCTCCAGTCACAACAGTGTGTCAGTGAAGTAACACAAGATCGTGAACAAACATATTTGCAAGGAATTCAAACTGGTCACAAGTTAAACCGGCCAATTTCAAATTTAAACTGGCCGAAAACACGTTTTACTGGGAAAAAAATCACACAATTTATGTTTTACGAAGTTTATTTAATTCAATTGTTTCAAACTTTAAAGAAAAAAAAATGTTTCAATTAGTAGGTATGGTGTTTTGCTGAATCGTGTTCTAACATAAACATATGCGCATCTGTACGATGTAATTAATTCTAGCTTCCGTTTGGTGTTGACTATTCACAATATTATTGTAGTTATATATAACGTGTGCATATTTGGTTTAATGCAGGCCATGGCATGATAATTTATCTTTAGTCTCTTGCCATAACCTCGCGGCAAATGTCGTGATAACCGGATATTGTTGGGATCCGGTTCAACGCGACACGATAAGTGATTATTTTATGTCTTCCGACCCGAACTAAGCGACCACGTATTCCAATTAATATTTATATTTCCAAGCGAGGAATCCTTACTTTAATTAATAGTCAATGTTTTGATATATATATATGTTCAATATTATTAATCAATGGGGTAGGTTTCTTCATGTTGCCATAGTCTGTATATGTTTTAACTTTATGTCACAATTTGTTTGATAACAATTGTGCAAGCTGGTGATAAAAGGTCGGTTTTGTATGTCAAAATCTGAACTTTGTTTTTATATTTTTGCAGTTAATTCACTGTGTCTGTGCCCTGTGTTTTGTGTCAAGCACATCACACAGTGTAAGGCAACAATAAATAGTGTGACGGACACAGAACGCATTGTGCCCTTAACATGTGGTCTGAACTTATTTTACAAAATGCAAGTGTAGGCCGTGATCAACAAAATTGACAAATAACAACGGCATAAAATAATGTTATGACCTCATAGGAGCGTTCTTTATCATTGTCTGCGGAATACCAGGGTAGCTTAACATTCAATTAAGCATAAACCAAAATAACTGCTTCTACTGCAGAAAGGTTTTGACTTTCAATAGAAAAACCTTAGGATACAATCGACACTCAACCGTACAAAATGGATTTAAATACACAAAAGTGATCTTAGCCTGTATATGTTATTCTATTGACTGGTCAGTTAATATGTAAACGATCAGCACTTAGTAGTATGTGACCAGTCTGGACTTGACAACAAATAAGAGTGGACATAGTCAATGATGCATTAATTGAGGTAAGCAAATTAACAATTAATAGTTTACAAAATTTAAATAAAATGAATATCAGTGGGAAATAAAAATATTTTTCTGCCGCCTGTAAAGCTATTGTTAAGCAATATATACCTTTGTTCAATTTTCAATACACATTTTGTTTCCCAATTAAGATCTTATTTTTATTTTCAGATTTCCAAATGTGTCTACTCAATACGTGGAGTGAATGTAATTTGATCGTGTTTAAGTTTTCGCTTACGATTGGGATTTATTTAACTAACTATATGTGCCTGAAATCAAGTCATTCGAACAGCCACTCATATTTCAACTTTTTTCAAAGTTCATTTTTAGTAACGCATGTAACACAAACTGTAGAAACGGTAATGATCATGCCTAATGTATTTGTTTTACCTGTGTCGCGATTTAAAAATGTTTTAATGCGCCTCATTGATGTTTCGAATAAACGGCTTTCTTGTTTATCAAGGATTTGTTCGTGTGTTGTTCTTTTGTGCGTCAAGTATTTCCATACAGTTTACGACAGAATATCTGAACAGCACTGTCACATTTTGTTGTTTACTTAAAAGAATAAAACATATGGATTATCCGATAAAATTGCTTTATACTTTACCTCTACCACATATACAAAATTAATGCATGAGAATGATTTCAATTGTCAGTACATGGATGCAGTTATATCCTTCACGAGGAGAAACAGTATGGAGCAAAATATATGGGTTGTATAATTTCATATTTAAAGTTATGATATTTGTGTTGTATAATTCCCAAAATATTTGTGTGTTCTAAACGTTCATATTTGTGTGTAATATTTCCATATGTTTGTTGTAAGTTATATATATATATATATATATATATATATGTATATATATATATACATATATGTATATATATATATATATGTTCTATAATTTGCATCTATAATTTGCATCCTGGGAAATATTTTAAAAGGGTATGACTGAAAAGCGGAGAGGGCTTAAGGAAAATATAAGAACAATGCACGTCTGTGAGCAAAATAGTACTAGATACGGAAACTTATATAGAAAATACAGATTCGTTAACGCATAATTCTTTTCAGAAATGTATAGAATTTTAAAGCATTACACACGTGAAACGATTAAAACATTCGGAGAGTTCTGTTGTAATCGTCATATTTTGTGACACCTTTTGTGGATTACTCATATACAGTATAACATACGTTTTCGTTTGTAGAAGCATGATTGGCTTAGTGTTTTAGGCGATAGACTTTTACTCATAGGGTCAGTGGCTCGAGTCCAGGTGTAATTAACTTATATTCTCTTTTTTTTCTTTATTTGTTTTCTTGTTATACTGGAGCTCTGGCGTCCTCGTCGTCCGTCATAAGTCATCAGTCGTCAACAATTTGCGTCAAACGGCATCTCCTGCTGAACCGATGGTCATAATTTCATAAAAAATGTACAGGGTGACCCTTGTATTACCGTCTTTAAACGTTGTTCAGTTAGTTCCGGTCCTCTACATATGTAGGTCAATAGTGCAAAAAAAAAAAAAAAGGTGGAAATTTAAAAACCTTAAAGCTTAGAGATTTGGTAGATTTTTTGTAACATCATATACTGATCCTCTACCAAGTCTGTTAAAAGTATGCACCTGTGGTCATAATTGTCTAAACCCAGGGGGTAATTTGTTTTCTTTCCATGTATATTGTTAAAACTATAAGCATTTCCTCCTCTGAAACAGCAAAGCCCAGATAGATATTTGGTATTTGTTTTGTAACATGCCGTAGTGGTCCCCTACCAAGTTGACTAAATTCAGGCCCCTGGTGTCTTAATTCGGCACATCCTATCGTAATTACATTGCGTCATATATATACCGCAAGGCTCACTGGTTTTGTATTTGATATGAAACATATAATTGTTTTCTACAACTTCCATTCAGATAGTGATTATTTGGGGATGGTAAGAAGTTCAGAATCATATACATAATATATTAAATCGTTTAAAACCAAAACAATCTATTAAAACCATACCGTGTTACGTTACATGGCGATAAATCAGTGACTTCAAAATTTCGTCTAGTAATACACTAACTCAGCAAAGGCAGACATGTTTTTTTTGCTTATTTTCCTTTCTCCTTACTCATTACTCGTGGGACTTTTAGTGCCGAATGTAATTTTTATTCTAAAACGTTCTCACATAATTATGTCAAATGTTCATAATAACCATATTGATATCATGATAGATCTTGATACAAGTGCATTCCATGTAATAAAATAATAACCGAAAGAATGTGTTTTAAACAATTAAACATTAATCCATGATTCATCATATATCAAATCTGAACGAAATGAAAGGCCGGTTAGGTTTTGGTTTTCAAGTTTTTCAATGAAATATTTTATTTCAAATCTTAGTCTCTCCGTTATATCGGACTTGACAAAACCGGTTTGCGATGGGGCTATTATCCTTGATTTATGACAAATGACGAATTGCCCAATATTTCAACATAGCAAGAAAGCATGCAAAAACTAAATAAAAATGAATACAACTTTGCGACTCGGATTTGAAAGGGCAATGGATAAGAAGAACAAGAAATGTTGTAAGTAATATAGATTAAATATATATTTTATTATATTTCACAAGCATTGTTAATATGTTTTGAATGCCTTAAAACATCGCATTCGCAACGAGTTATGCAAATATTGTTTTTATTATTCCTCATTTGTCTCACAACTCTGTTGATTTCGTGAACAAATATAGACACACTGTCGCCATTAAATGCAATTCATTATCCACGGTTTAAACAAAAATGAAAATGAAAAATACGGTACAGACATAATAAAATGTCTCAAACGTGGAAGACAGCAAAAGAAGGTCGGCGTTAACAAACTAAATTCCTTTTGATAAACACTGGGGATATCCGGACGCTAACAGGGTGACACACCATTTATTTCAATAATGATAACGACGCGTCATCATTTTATGTGTCATTCTTTTAACCGAAATGAGTAGATACGCAATCAGTCATCACCCTATAGTGTTTAATTATCGCCGATAATGCCAACTAAGTTGATGTGCCATTAAAATTGACATGGTACGTTTAGTAGAATATAAACATATATTGCTAATTACANTTTTTCAAAAGGCGAAACTAATGCCAGATATAGTTTATTTGAATAAACAAAAGTCTATGATAATAAACATGCACATTATAATTACGACAATACATCCGTCTTTTAGGCTTTTATGTTTTATAAAAGTATGTTTCCCGTCGCATTATCGTTGATTATTTTATATCTAAAAATGCAATTTGCTGACATACACAATTATATATTTATAAAACAAATCCCTATATGTCTAAAAAAACAACAACACATTTCTAGCTGACAAAATGCGGTTATCAAAATGTTTACTAATAAAATGACATTTTTTCAAGGAATGTTTTTAACTTTAAAATATCGGTCATAAAATGAAGTTTTGCAATTTTAACGCGCTGTTCCAAAAAAAGAAGACTTGCAATTGTAAATATTAGGAAAAACACGTTATGAATTAACTTGAGAACATTAAAAACGACAGGAGAAATGTCAAAATTGTATGCAATTTACGTATTGATCATTTTTTTATTTTCCAATACTTTAAAAAGGCTCTCATGTTGCAGCCATTGTACAATGAGTATCGTCTTGATATTTTATGTAAATTCCACCAACATAATTTGTCATTGTAGTTTTTGTTTTTCAGTCTCTTAAATGTAAAATAAATAAAATCAAACATTTATGGGGATAAAGTCTCGACTGCTTATCAAAGATTGACGGATAAGTACCAAAGTATTTAAATGTTTTATACAAATACTATGTTTTTAACTTAGTTTAACACAAATGCACACTCGCATATAAACGTAAAGAAGATATATATATTTTTTTTTTCTTTTTTCTTTTAAAGTTGAGTCAAATAGCTTTTTATTTACCTCAATACATTTTCGTAATAACATGAATGATATTGAAACATGTCACCTAGTAACACGCGGTTAAATGGAGAATAAAATACTTGATACGCTAAGTAATGTTCCTTCGACACGAACCATGTTATAGCTGTATTGATTATGTAGTAAGTAATTCGCCTTCGACACGGACCATGTTATAGCTGTATTGATTATGTACTAAGTAATGTTCCTTCGACACGGACCATGTTATACATGTATTAACATAATTATTGCCAGTGCCTTTTTCAGGTTTGCGTGATGGGTAAAATAAGAGTGTAAAGACTTCAATTAACAGCTCGAATATAAAAATGTATATTATGCTTGTTTTATAGCCTAACATGCGGTGCAGTTATTGGAGTTGAATTGATGAATCCGGATGAATTTTAATGTAGGAAATATTACAACAGTTTTGTCGCTAATGCAAGATACAAAAATAGATGCGACATTCATTTAGCTTATTATTGAAAACAACAACATATCCTTTAAATCATTTTCTTTCAGTAACCAAATCTCTATCTTATATTTTGTATACACAATTATTTTTCATATACGTGCATGATATTTACATTATGATTAGAACAAAATTTCTCGAGATGACCGTTTCGCATTACACATCGTTATGTTGGATAATTTGTAAATTCAGTTGTATACACGTCACCGTTGCATTTTTAAGGACAACACACCTCATTGATAAAAGCATTATATTTATGAATACACATCCTCACTTTTTGCTATTCTAAAGACTTTTTCTTACTTATTGCACTTATCGTTTATGACAAAATTGAAATTGGGACACATTGATTTTCTTTACTTTTGATAAACGGCATATATCGAGTAAAAATATTGACATACAAGCAATAACGATATCTTCTTGAAAGATATGGAATGAACTGTCATAAAATTTGACACAGAAGTAAGTTGTTATTAGTAAGTTATTTCGTTTTGTTCATTTGGATGAACTTCTGTTGTTCGTTTTTCACAGCGTCCCAGATCCATACTGAATAATAACGTATTTTTTGGAGATAACTAGTATGACAAATGTATAACAAAAGACTTGATAAAACCGGATTACGATGGTGCTATTATCCTTTATTTTTGGCAAATGACGAACTGCCCAATTTGTCAACACAGTAACAAAGCACGCACAAACATAAACAAAAATTAATTCAACTTTGCGACCCAAACTTTAAATGTCAATCGGAAGAGAGCATTACATTTTGTTGAGTAATATACATATATTTTAGTCCAATAGCATTGGGATAGCATTTAAGGTTAAACGCAATACTTCTATGAATATCCGAAACAAAATATGATATCTGTTTGGTGTGATATGCAAAAAAGCACACACGCAAACCGCATTTAAGAGCAAAAGCACTTGACAGTTTTACAAGTTTGTGTTTGTACATGTCTATTGGGACAGAAATTCTAAATAATTTCATTTTAGTCATTTCAAATATGAAATTCTTATTACCAAATACACTATTATCATTCTTTGATCGTGCTGACTTTTCACACATTTACGCATTTAACCTGCCCAAACGTTTGAAACAGAACCACGAGACACGCCGTCTCTGCTAGATAATTAGAAATGAAAGATTGTAATGAAACTGGTTGTTATTTTATTTTATAAGAATCCATAATCTATATAGAAATAAACAACTTATATAATTTATTACAGTGGCTTCATGTAATTTCAAATTGAAGTATACAAAACGGTCAGTAAATATGTTATGAATGCCTTAAAACAACGCATTGGTAACGATTTATGTAAATATTGTTCTTTGTATTCATCATTTGTCACACAGTTTTGTTGATTTCGGGGACAAATATAGACAAACTGTCACCATTAAATAAAATGTATTATCCACGGTTGAACATGAAAATGAAAATACGGTATACACAAAATATAACATCCCAAACGTGGAATACAAGACAAGTCGTCTGAGTAAGCAAGAATTTCTTCGTTTGATAAGCATTGGGGATATTCGGACACATCATTTATTTCAATAATTATCATCACGACGCGTTATCAGTTAATATATCATTCTTTTAACAGAAATCAGTTGATAGGCAGTCAGTTATAAGTGTTTGATTAAAATGTATATTGTACATAGAGAAGAATATAAACATATATTGCTAATTATTTTATCGCACATAATACTTTCATATACAATGCATTGATAGAGTCCGAGAGCTGATGCAAAATATCGTTCACCATTATTCATCGCAGTAAAACAACATTGAGATTGTAGCATAATTTGCATTTTTCCGTTTAAATTGGGTACTTTTGGCCATTCAAACCTGCGAATTCATGTTATCCTCGTCGGCGATATCACGCGCTGCTCATTGATGCACGCTTACCTTACAAAAAAAAAATGTGTTAGACATATTTTATTGATGCATGTGATACAATGTTGACTTTTGTTATCATGTGTCGAGATATACAATTTTCGGATTAAAGTATATTTTGAGAATAATGCCATAATCTGTGTAAGCGATCAACAAATACAATCTTCCTCAATATTATAACATTTACACGCTAATACGTAGACACTGTAACAAGTAAGTGCACTAAGGTATTGGGCGACTGGCAAATACGTGAATAACAATCTTGACACTGGTTTTTAGTACTTCATACAAGGATGGTTTGACGGGGATTTGTTATACAATAGCATCATTAAATGGAACGGATGTTTGTTTCCTCGTTAACTGCTTCATTGACCAACTTTCGTACCTCAATGTCAAAACTAATTGACAGGTTGAGTATTGTTTCTCTTTTGGCATGTACAACCTAAAACAAACACTAACAGTCATGTGAAAGAATGGTTAGTCCAATTTGAGAAAGTATTTTTATTACGAAAAAAGGATAAATATATTTGGTATTGTTTCTCTTTCGTGGTTTACAATCTTAAATAGACACCCTCTGTCTTTCATGTGAAAGAATGGCCAGTCCAATTTGAGAAAGTATTTTTATTACGAAAAGGCAATATATGCCAGGAGTCCCTTACTTCCGTAAACAAACTCGAAATTACAAGCACGAATAATGAACTTGGCTATGCGAACACTATATCGCGACAAGTGGCTGGCTGTGGTACATTTATTCGGAAATCTTACTTGTCTGGTTAATTCTTGAACACAACATCGAATTTTAAAGTGTCGATCTATAATGGACATACATCTTTGTATTGTAATGTTTTCATTGTTAGATGAATAAATAATATGTCAAGCTCTGAATCACTTAGAGGAAATGAAACACTTGTGTAACCAATAATAAATTTGTCATTAGAAAACAACGGGAGAATCGTCATTCGAAAGTTTTTTTTATAGCGCGTTCTTTGTCATTAAAAAGGACGTATTACATTTCTCAAAGGCAGTTTCTAAATCATATCTAAGCTCACTTTATATACATGTCGTGTACATGTGCAGTCAACACAAATAAATCTTCTCGCTGATGTCAGACAGAAAGTAGGATAATTGCCAAGCTCCGCACATATATCGGTATTAATGTGCAAGATAAATGTCACATTAATCAGAACTAATGTATATTTATATATGATCATCCTTTGCCCCCGTCACCTTACTGGTCTTAATAAAAGACAAACCAGTTTTTACAAATTGCTTTGACGTTGTTTGCGAAAAAGAGTATTTACTTAACGGCAACACAGATTTAACCGATTAAAAAGATGTCGTGTTCATCTTAGCGATGTATATTATTGTACATATCATGTATGTTTTCTTCAATAAATCTGGACTCAGTGCTCAACACATTTACTGTTTTTTTTCTTTTGTTGGGAGAGATATGTATTCATTCGGACCATACCATCAATCAAATGTGAGGTTATACTATATAAATTACGTTGCAGGAATAATTTGTTTCTGCTACTATAACAGTTATTTCCATTTAGGCTAACAAGCGGTTTACTTAACTCTTCGTTCACTGGACCAAGGACTTATGGGGAATTCGATACTATGTATTTTTGCATAATCACTGTCTTGCCAACAAAAAACGCGCGTCATCAAATAATGGGTATTGTGCCATATGCTACCAGCGTAGGTCCATACCAGCTTTTGCATCAGGTCAGGGGCTACCCTTTACGCTATAAAGTCACGCAATGTTGCGTCGTTAAATAAGTAGAAATTATGGATTCTCATCACAGTATACGGATGTAGAAGCATTTCTAGATCTATACTGTTTTGATATAGCATGCGTAATATGTTCGCACGACGCAAGTCGAATAGAATGTGAACAAAGCCATTTAACGCGTTCACGTTTCCATTTCTAATGATTTGAAGCCTCTTGAGACAAACACAATAGCGAGAAATTCCATTTTCGAAATGCGAAACTAAGCCAGATATAGCTTTTTTGAATAAACAGACAGTACAAAAAAGCCTATGATAATAAACATACACATTATCATTAAAAACAACAGATTTGGCGTTCAAACATGCTATATTTAATAAAATCCAGTATTTTTTGCCGTCGCATTATCGATGTTTAATTTTATATTGAAAAATGCTTTTTCCTGACATAAAAGATATGATATTAATTGTACTAACCCATATATGTCGAAAAATCACATTTCAACAGACAAAAAAAATGTGGCTATCAAAATGTGTTGTACAAATATTTTTTGATAAAAGGACATATTTTCATGGAATGTTTAAAACTTTAAAATATCGGTATTAAAAAATGATGATTTGCAGCGCTCTGTTTCAATAGACTCGCAATGGTAAAAAGAAGTGAAAACACGTTATAAATTAACTTGACAGTATTAAAAACGACATGAAAACTGTCAAAATTGTATGCACTAATCGTGTTGATCATTTTAATTTCCAATATTTTAAGAAAGCTCTCATGTTGCAGCCACTTCTACAATGAATATTTCCTTTATATGTTATGTAAATGCCCCCAAATAACTTGTTATTGTACTTTTCGTCAGTCCCTTTATTAAAAAAAAGAAACAAAAATTTAGGGGGATAAAATCCCGACCGTTTTGCAAACATCAACGGCCAAGTTCCATGTTATATATTTCTTCATAAACAACATTTATTTATTGCAACTCATTGAATACATACAATTGTCAGACATCGTTTTGATACATGTGTACACAACGTTAATGAAAAACAATATATAATACAATTTGAAAATCAATGGTATCTGAACATCAACGAAAATGGAGATGTATAAATTACAAATTTTCAATCGTACAGGCAAAAATCCGTTCATTTGCAAAGACGTGTACGTTGTTGTGACGGGCTCAACAGGTTGTATCTCTTGCAACGAAATAATATGTACACCATTCAATATCCACACATTTAATTGAAAATATAAGTCAGTTAAATTTTAATCAACAGAATGTAAGATGGTTTGATGAAAAGCAATTTTGCATTATAAATTATGTTCCTTTTTCATCACTCCGATCTGTTATGTATGATCGAGTATACCAGTTTAAATTTTCGTAGGTCAAAGTATGATCTTGTGAAAGCCGTTATAATCCATCTTTCCCTGAGTATGTTGACCACAGTAACAAAAGACACATTACTCTTGTCACAAACTAAGTATTGACATGATTGTAGGTAAAACAAATCTCTGCATATAGTGCGGAAACGAAATGGTCTGACAGACTTCCCGACATACGGATAGGTGTACACGTCCAATTGTTTTAAGTGAACCATAATCAAAATTGATAGTAAATCAAATATAAATTTTCCGTTGTTTATGAAAGGGATTTTGTATCTGTGTTCGTTTAACAAATGGTATTGTATTGTCTTTTTGTAACCAATTAAGATTATTGTTATATCCGATTCTCGCGAGTATTTAAAACAGACAATTCACTTTTAGAACTAGTGCACATATGTTCATGCTACACAACTTTAACTCGAATTTATTTTAAACATTTTCTGACAAGATTGTTGTTGATTTCTGTTAGATGTAACCCTCGAAAATACAAATAAAAATCCAAAATAAAAAGTATGTTCTTAATACTTGTTTATGGGCTATATTTGTTAAGGATATGGACAAAACAGCACCAGTAGAAAAGCACAGTTCGAGCAGCGGTAATGAGAACGGACATTAGCGTACACATGTCATTCCCGTAAATAACACATCCATTTGAGAAATTTCATTATACTATTGTTTCATTGAAGACAATGCCTTTGATTGTGTTCATCATTTATAGTTGCGGCACATATGATATTATATCAGTGCATGCACTTGACGAAAAATATTGTTGTCAGTTGTTTACACATTGTTAATAGTTCACACATAAACTTTCAAGTTAAATTTCAACGCTTAAAACGCTTTTTTTCAATTTGACGCCGTGACTATGTTTATTATCAAGCGAATCAGTTTTGAACCTAGTCGGCAGACATAATTTTTAGACAAGTATTGTACATAATTATATTGTCGAATCATGTACAATGTTATCGTAGAGAAAGAAAAAAGCATGCATTACGAATAAAGTATACCAACTGCAATAAGCTGCAAAAGCATCAAATATCACGTTCTTCTCTGGAAACGTACAAAAATGAAAATTGATAGACATGTCTAGACTGAAAAGTATTATGTTTCTTTGCATTACTCAAAGTAACCTTTAAATAACATGTTCACTTATATTTCGTAATTATAATACGATTTATGTTTTTTAATTTATTTAGTTAACCATACAAACGCAATTTTCGTAATGTTGATTTACGCAATCTGTTAAAAATTAATTATAACATTACCACTATAAGAGCATAATTTTGTAATGGTACACTATTGCCATATTTCGGAAATGTGAAAGTATGTGTGTTCTTTAAAAAAAAGCCTACAATACATACTTTTCCCATTAAAGAATCATTATGCTATTAAAACTAATTATTCTTTAACCGGAATGTAATAGCTTTGCAATTGCAATAAACAGCGACATTATTTCCTTTGAACTTGTATTATTCACAAAAGCACTTTAGGAACATACAATTGTTTTCTCCTATTGAGTTCAAATGAAAAATAAAACCTTAATTTACAGTTAATGTGGAAAGACAGTTATACAATTAGACCATTAAATTACATTTAAACGACGGTCCAATCATTAAAGTAATTATATTAAGTACATTACACACGTGTTTACTGACAAACATTAAATACATGATCTGTAGCTGAGTGGTTCAGACGAAAAACTTTAAACACAGAGCACGTCACACAATGCAGTATATGATAATGGAGCGGTATTAGGATCAACTTTGTTGACATTTAACAAATACAATTTGTTGAAATTTAACAAATATAATATTGCATGTTCTATTCACTTATTGACAATTAACTTATAAAATCCATTTTAATATTGTTTATCCGTGTTTAATAACAATTTAATATAATTAAATTTTAATTGTTTATCGCGTTCATAAGGTCCACATATTGTCTATTGTATAAGCAAACCGCTTGATGCTTTTTTTCAATCGATTGACTGTTTAGTCAAAACTTTAAATTGCTTAATAGAAACTGCTTACGAAAATAACCGTGTAAAATAAGATCCGATTGAAACTTGGTTAGTGAGTATCTTAGTTTTTTATTGAAACATGTTTTGTGTCGTCTGATATTAGTTAAGGATTTGTTTTAAGGGAAGTTCTTAGTTCGTGTGGGGTATGTGTATTTCTGAGTATTAGTGTTATTACATCATGAATTCCAAATTTAGAGCGCTTTTCCACAGACGAGTTAGTTACTATGGTCATACGCAAGCCATAGAGCATAATATGGCTATTTATAAACCCAGCAGTTGTCATGTATTGTTTTATTTAAATATAAAAATATTTCCGACTAGTTAATCGATGTGGAACACTATGGTGCGATTAAAATGACAGCCATTGTGGTAATTTATTCCCAAACATTGGAAATCGTGTTTCAATTTGAATCTTGATCCAATTTTGTCGTCGATATGGTGCCTGATTTTTATGCAATTTTGCTATGATGCGATTCAAAAACAAAACACACTCTATAACTGCAAATCCGAGGCGCAAACACTCAAAATAATGAGCTCAATAACGACATATTTATGTGGCGTGCTTTCGTTCTTGCGGGTAGACAGTTGTCATTATTGTGCCCTGAAAAGTGTAACCTTAATGCACTAAAAGTTGTCCACTAAAAGCATTGAATGTAACGGACAATGATATTGTTTAGTGCAATAAGGTGTTTATCGACTGGATATAAGTGCAGACATATTCGTATAGAAACCAGGCTTTATGCAAATTTGACCGGTTATTGCAACATATTGATCAAACATTCTATTATTTTCTTTAGATAACAAGTACCGATATGCACTGTTTTTCCAATAACGAATCGAACTTAATACAGTATGCGATAAAACATGTTTACTTGACATTTCAAAATAAAATGTGGCCTCGTGCGAATACATATAATGTCAGACTTGACATTTTCGAAAATGCCGAACCCTTCTCGAATACAGCCCAATAAAGGAGCAATGGCACATACGAAACATATCACGTGATAGAATTTCGTGTTAACCACCGCTAGTCTCTAAATAAGGCAAGTATCCTTTGGTTATTCAATACAGGGAAATACATACAACACAACATTACATATAATTTCAGACGCTGATAGCGTTGAAATACTGTAAACGAGAAGCATCAATGAATAAAATCCCCAAACACATAAATACATATGAACTTAGTTCATCTTCGCACGATTTCAGAATTATTTGCACAATCCTGTTTGCCTTCGCAAAACGTTTTATGATGATTATAACTGAAGTTGGATAACATTATTTATAACATATTTTACGGATCTACCATTGGCTCATATAATGTATATTACAAATGATATAAATAGAACTCGGTTGGGTTAATAACCATCACCATGCATGAGCTTAATAATATGCGCTACCTTTAACGGACAATATGCGCATTGGTTGAATTAATTTGTGTGAGTTTGTTTAATCAAAACATTTGTTAAATCCACCCTTTACATAAATTCTTCATGGAAAAGCAACCGTAATCGTTATCCTAAATTTCTTGTAAATCTATGACACCAATGCAACAGTCGCTTCCTTGTATTCAAGTTAGTCCCTATCGAGTAGCTCTAGCAATTAGGAATTAAAGACTTATTGGGTGAATGTGTGTTGTGATTAGCCAAGATATCGATGTAATCTTTATTATGCGTAATGTAACAGCGGTGTAGTTTGCATTAAGTAATTTAGTGCATCGTTATTTATTGCAATCATATAAACATGGCAAAGGCAGCTTGAATGTTGCTTGATTTGATAAATAAGAGTATAATTGCACAGCAATCATGCGCCACATATGTATGGTAAAGTTGTGTAACGTTATGATTGGCATTTATGATAAGACTGACTTACGAAAAGCAATTAAATTTGATTTAAAGCTTAAACACGACAAGCAGATATATCGATTCTGTGATAAATATAGATAACCCACATTTGGAACAATATATTAACAATATGTATTGTGCAAAACGTACATTTTATAAATCTGACTAAACTGAAACAGATGCTGCATGTGTAGATTTACGCCTACATAGTCATTACTAAAAACAACAAATTACAAAGGTGATGATTTTGATTTTGGTAATGCAAATTTACTCGTTTTAATGGTTATATTTTAATGAGACCTATATATGACATATATAGATTTGCTATGTGATGGAACGTTCCTGAATTAATGACGTAAACAAACAAAACCATTTTCTTAGTAATAAAAAAGGACACTTATTTCATGAATTACGTAAAAGGTTTACAAGATTATTAGAAAATATAAGTGTGTCACAAAAGCATGTTTCCTTGCAATTTTTATTAATTAACGGAATACTGCTTGAATCTTTTTGATTAAAATGATATAACTAGGCAACACTTAATGATACATGTTTATTTTATTTATTTTTATCTTGATATTATTCTATCATTAGTGAATGATACAGCTATGCAAGCTGTGGACTGTATTTGCAGTAACAGCTTAACTATTTGCATTAACAGCTTTTCTATTTGCATTAACAACTATCCTATTGAATCAATTATACCCTTTAATAGCACTATGTCTACTGTTCATGATATAACACAAAGCTACTGGTATCAGAGAAGGGCTTCATTTTTCCCACGAGTTTGTTATAAAAATAAAACCATTTAAGATATTTCTTGAACTTTTCAGTTCTAATTGAGCTTGCCTGATGTTATTATTCTCAGTTCGTAAGTTTTAGCATTTATCCCAGAAACTTTCGATAAAACACATCCAAAAATTCATTTAAAACTATTTACAAAAAATCCAAAAATTCTTGTGTACACGTGCAGGCTAACTGACAGTTCATTGATAACCCAACGTTTAGCCGAGTCAACAATATTGGATTTTGGCATTAACAAAATATTTATAAATTTAACATGATATAATTGTATTGGGATATACAGTCAAACTATGTAATCGGGCCTTTTACACGCTGAATTACGGTTTCTTTCTAGGATGCGTTACGATAATCTTTGGTTAGTAGTAAATGATGATACTATTTGAAATCTTGTAAACAAGAAGGAGTTTATTTGATATTTGTATTGTTTTTATTTTATCGTGTCTAAGAAAGCTGTTATTCGCTTGCTCTGGTGCTTATTACAACATTAGGTAATTACATTGCAATTTATTCACATTTATCTTCTATTGCATTTGTTTTAAATTATTTACACCTGTACGTTTCTTATTATGTCTGGGATAAGTTTGATGTTCGACGTGTAATTCGACCGGTTTAATCACCCCTATTCTGTTAATTGACCGTTGCCAGGCGATGACCCCGGCTTAAATCATGTGTTTATGTTTCATGCCGTTTTGTTATAATTATTGTCCTGTATTGTATGGGGCATTGGTCATTCGCCTAAAATAAAAGACTAGCGGGTTAATTAGTATATATCTAATGACTTTCGTTTTACAACTCTATAATACTTAAGTTAAACTACACGGTATAAGCACAATTATCGTAGCTTGCTTTTATTTACAATAATTTTCCGACCATGATGCAGATGGACCCAGATGAATTGTTATTAAATGGTAAATAAAAGCAAAAATTTCAAACGTGGTGTTTACCGAAAATGTGTTTCTTTTAATATAACGTAGGGCTGCATATACATGCATGTACAAAAAGTCCAGTGTTTGTGATTCAGGATATTATTTAAAAATGCGAGAGAACGTGTTATAGGGATGTTCAACGCGGACTCATAAGCACGTATATAATTGCTATGATATATTCTAAATGACGAAGGATATAATTAATCTATACATGTTTTAAAATAGGTGTAACAATTTCGTTTAATGCCCATAAGTTATCATTCATACACATCATTTCTCTTTTCACATATGTTTACATCATTCTAGGTTTTAGGCAACTGAAATATGTTTGGTAACGAGCGAAAAGTTGACGACTCATACCGCACATCTCCCCAAGACGTTAGCCGTATAAAGAGTGATGACCTAAACTCACCTTCAGCATTTTGTGCTGAAGTGAGCTTAAATATTGTCTTTGTATGTACACTCTACATCTGCCATTTTGTGATGGTATACAAATATGTTCTCTGCAATTGCATACACAACCATCTTCCGAGGGGATTCATTGAGTGATCAAACATGGCAATGTTTTTATAAAACTATTTGCTCGTTGCGCTTTAAATAGCCTTCCATATTATAGTAATGGTCTGTGAACTTAACACGTCAGTGTATGCACGCTTATCGTTGTCAGCACTTTACGGGATACTACGAAAGAATAATTTTAATCCAAGTTTACAGGTGCCTAAAATAATTGTAATAAGGCCTATTGCCGAATACTAAATTGAAGTTTAACAATTGATTTCCGCAAAGAACAGTATTTCAGTAACATCAATCGTTTTCAATTACCTTGTTTTACACGCTCAGTATCACTTCTGTAAAAGGTAGCGTGTACACATAATCTGAATAAATGAAACAGTGCATCAGCGCATGACAATCAGACGCGTGATTTGTATGAAATAAAATAATTACTCATGTTCACTGTTTTTAACGTATGTCGTGATTTGACGATTGAATCGAATGTGCAGTGCTTAAAAAAATCATACTACGATCATACAAAGCCATTGTTTTTAATAATGTTTGGTGAAGAAACAAAATATAGAGCTTAATTGTTTAACATATTTAACAATATTTATGTTACCTGTATTGAATGAACTATTGTTAAATGTCTATTTAGATGTCATAATATCGCTTGTGTACTCCAATATTACTTGCATACATTTCGATTCTGTTGCCTTTTTCATAATTGTACTTTGTGTACCTTGTAATTCTAGTTCTGGATATCTCAGGATCTTATTTGCAATCGCGAATCGTGCAAGCAAACAACTAGGCGTAAAGCATAATGTTATCAATATTTTGTTAAGAAATTTAGGCGTCTGCACATTATTACAAAATTATGGTAGGATTGATCGATCGATTTATAATGACGAAATTGGGGCTAATAATTTAATATACTTGGCCTTTAAATTGATACCCGTTTAAACAATGATGATGAATCGCGGAAACATATAAACAATCGTTAATGTAGTAAAACTATAAATACCGGAGCCTTACTTACTCTAAATATTTCTTTGTGAAATGGTTACTATGTCACAGTAAACGTTATGTAATCGCCAGAATACACTTTATATAAAATATCCTAAAAACTAATGTCCTTACAGCAAATCTATGTTTTAAAATTGTATTGCCTTTCATGGTTGTTTTATGACAAACATTAACATTTGTATAACTTTATTAATTTATTTATCGTGTACAATATAAATAACGAACACAACAGAGGATAAGTTGAAATACATATCTTATATAATAAATTTCAAGAATGTTTCGCTTGTAAAATATCAAAATTCATCAGTCATAAAATTTACTTTCACAGACATAGTTTCCATTTGTTGGATGCACGAAATTAATTGTTTCGAAGCGTCTTTTGTTCAGCCTCAGAGTTAGTTGCCCATTAGAATAGTCCACCGACATCAGTTTTGTGCTTGAAAAACGACGTTGTCTTCTTTGTAATTCAAAACTATCCGAGCAGGAAAACAATGCCACTGTTCTTGTACGAATGGTTTTGCTATAGTAGCAATATATAATAGGGTTCATGCAACTGTTGGATATCGCAAGCCACTGAGCAATCGGCGTAAGAATATTCACCATTACATCAGCAGTCCAACTTTTGTCAGGCGGTGGATTGAAGGAAAATATTAGGAAGATTATGTACAACGGCATCCAGGAAAAAGCAAATAAAAATACAATAAGAACTAACATTTTGATGACCTTCACTTTAGACTTCTGAATGACGTTGTTGTAACGGAATATTCCGGGCGCGTTTCTTGTTGACACTTTAATGGCTATCATGAAGTAGCAGAGTATTATCAAAACTAATGGCCCAACGTAGCAGGCTATAAACACGACCAATAAGAACACAGACGCGCCGTTATCAATAGGCCAGATCTGCTCACAAAAATGAAACACCTGGGTCCTAATAAGCTCCGTCTTTAATTTGTAAAATAGAGCCCAAGGCATCATAATGCATAAGGAGAAAGCCCAAATCATGCAGACGATTGTCTTCCCGATTCGCCATGTCATCTTGTGTTCCAATGTGTAACATATGGCCAAATACCTGGAAAATTAAGTGAAGTAATAAGTAGAATCTATAAAAACATAAAAGACAATGCATGCATGTGAAAATGTTGTAAATTCAAATTTGCAACCGGGTGTATACATGTATGGTACGATACGAAAGTTTGCATATGCACGGCTACATATCATAAGAACAACACATGCAAGCTGAAATGTTGTTGAACTATTTGTAGGGGATTTCTGTCGAACAAGGTGGAAAGGTTCTAAACTGAAGCAATTTCTATGAAGGATACAACAACGGCACACATATCACATGAAATAATAAATGCAAGCTTATATGTTATACCTATCATACAGTGACAAATTGAGAAAAAAAATCAACGGACGAGTTTGTGTCTACGGACTGACGCATTACAGGCAGAAAGACGGACAGACATCCATGGGGATTACCGTATGGTGCAAACATCTTAGCGGTGAAAGGGAATAAATCTAAGAGTGGAATAAATCATTGAAAAAAAACAACAACAACCGAGCCATGCATGACTGCTTGTTCTGTACGATAAATTATTATTAAAACAGCATCTTAACGAGATGCAATAACAATGTTTTTATTATTCGAAAAAAAAACAACTCTTACGAATAACTACCTACAATACGGGTTGTGTTGTTACTAGCGGGTCTATCGGGTTTAACTTAAGAATGCTATGCAATATGCACCTGTCGACCGCAATGGCGGCCAGGAAGTTGACGGAGGCGCACACGGACACTCCTTGTAGGTACGGAGTAGCCTTGCACAGGAACGCTCCATAGCGCCAGCCTGGAACAAATGGGACAAACAGATCTAATTCCTGATCTGAAGAAATATGAGCCGTAATTCGATAAAATCTGATATAATGTCAAAATAAGTTTGAGATTTAAAAATATATTTGATTTGTGTCCATAATCCATTAGTTTTATTTAATTGTCAATAAAATAATTAGGTATTCGGTTAAAGATATTTCAAACTAAATCCGAAATTCAATTTTAAAATTTCGAATTATGGATAATGATTATGCCAATTAAAAATCATACTAAATGTATCATAAACCACACTCAAATATATAATTAGAAGTAATCAAATAGTCATATAACTCGAATTTCGAAGTGTTCACCTCTATGCGAATTGCAATACTTATTCATTTAATAAATACGTCGTAAACTTCGGCGAAATATCCTTGTCATTTCCCATATTTCCAGTCGGAACCTCAGGTGAGGAATATAAATCTTGTTATATATGAACTTGTATTTATTAGTGAATTTAAAAGCTCAGTATATATTTTATTACATCAATAACACGTTTTGTAATTAAAAAAAAATATAATGAAAACTTTCAACGTTGCCGATGTTATGATTTCAGGGAACTTTTAAACATGTGTATGAAAGATATTTTGGTATTTGAAAAATCATTGGGTAAAACGGACCAGATATACACTTTCAAAAAAAGAGTAATAAATATAGCGACACAAGAAATAAATCACATCGATTCAATCTCTGCAGGAATTGGACTTTCAAGGTTCTAAAGTATTTACTTAACCATCACGGCAACATTATACGTGTGGATAATGGAGTGACAAAGTGTTGCTGATTTATAGATGACGCCCGGGAAACAGAAGACTTCTAAATGTATTTAGATTAACAACGATTTATCTAAACGATTAAACCATTTGATTTTAGCAACAATATAACAGTTTTGACGTAGTTCAAAAACGCGAACAGAATTGTTTTACTTTTTTTCTTGACGCGAAAACAAACTGTTCTCTATAACTGATGTTGAAATCACTTCTGAAAGTAAATGTGTAAGTGGCTGTATCACTTTGTGTTTAAATTCCATTTTTATGAGCCGCTTTACCAAAAGATATTTCTGATTTTAACTTTCCTCTGTCTGCGTTGTATTATTTAAAAAAGGCAACAGCTGTCTAGCATGTCAAGATAATAAGCGCTGACGGCATGTTTTCCACAACAGATGTTGATTTTTCTGGTCAAAGAGTAGGCTTAATCGCTCAAAACGTTACGAAATATACACATACTTTTAGCAGTAAGAAAATTACGTTTTTTTTTGTATACGTAATTTTATTTGTTCGCTTAACCTTTAAAGTGTTAATGCTTTCACCACGGCATTAGTATTATACAAATAAATTTCGTTGAGAAATAATGATTTCGTTTAACTCAAAATAAATATTCAGATTCGCTGGAACATGAATTGATCTAAGTTTTGTATTAAATATATATTGAATAAATTTTAATGTAGAACACACGTGTTGTTTTTTATTAAAGGCAATCCTATAAACCAATACTTCTCTGCTACATTTTCAACATGAAAATCAACCTTAAAATACATTAGGGTAAATACACTTACCATTATATAAGCTATCCAAAAGTGTTATTGGCAGACAGAATACTGCTACAAGCATGTCGGCGAAGGCCAAGTTGACTATGAAGAAATTTATCAAAGTATGAAGCCGGCGTGTCCGACAGACGACCACGATGACCACAAGGTTTCCAAACAGCGCGAATATAAAGATTAACCCATAAGCAATTGAATATAACAGTATCATATACACCGGCTGACGGATATTCGGTATCAAATCGTTGTCACTGATATAGGTTGTATTTGCAAGAGAGTAAGAGTTCCCGGTGATGTTTGAATGATTCAGCCACTTAGTTTCAACCTCACGATCCATCATTCACTTAGTGTTCAAACTTAATATGATTAAACATTTATATTTCCATAATAACCATTGTCATCATTTAGAATTGCGAAATTATGTTTTTGTTCCGAGCATTCATTCAAAATGCATCAAATGCTCAAATGTGTATTGCAAACCACGTAACGTTTAAAAGCTTCATTGTAAACACATACGCAATATAATCTAACTTCAATTTATAAATCAGCGCCAGTTATGTACCACATGTAACATTGTGCTATCTGTTATCCTCACTATTCAACTGATGTCTTCGACGCGTTCTTCTTCAATGATTCTGGTCTAAAAGAAATAGCAATACACGCTGGTCTATAGCGGCGATCGGCGCTCGGTATATTGTTCACCACACTATTGGCTTTTACCATTCAAGTGAGCAGGTTATTGGATGATTTTGAAACTGTTCGCAGATTATTGGGGATATACCGCTTACTTACTTTGATTCCTTACGGTAACATTTACACAGAATTAATTCTAATCCGATGATGAGAACATTAAAACGCTTCTTTTTGCAATTTATATCGAAAACATTTCCAGGAACTTTTATATTGTCGATATAAGTCAATTTACGAAATATAAAGGCAAGTAACTGCTTAAAACCATAGATCAGAATCCTTTCAAGTGTATTTAGTTATTTGGTATTTTTAAAACTTAAAAATGCACGAGTATGGTTTACATTACATTTGAATTCGACCTGTTGAATAATTGGCCATAACAATCTGTTAATTATTTATTATTTATACAATTTGGTTAGAGAAGCATTTGTATTGTTTTCAATTATGTTAATCTTCAAATTAAACACATGTATGATCACGATACATGATTGCTGGAAAAAAAATAATGAAAATAAAAGTGTAGATCGTGATTGTATTTTGTGTATCACAGAATTGTAAAATAAAAAGCAGGTTTTCGGAAAATACACATTATACAATACATCAGTCTTTACGGGTGTTGTAGTTCTAGAAAAGATGATTGCTGAGTTATTGCCTTATTTTTTTGCACACACCACTTAAAGGGACTTGTTCACAGATTTTGGCACGTTTTGAAGTTTGTCATTAAATGCTTTAAATTGATAAAATTAAACATCGGAACTAAAAAGCTCCACTATTAAACAAGAGTACAATTAAAGAAAGACAAAATGTTATCTACACCGGGATATTATAATTCAACTTTTCAATCGTTTCGCGTTCGTAACGATTTATGATTTTCAGGTTTTAAAATCGTCACAAGATGCATATAATGTATATTTTAGAGCAAGGTAAATGTTCAGTATAACTGTTTCCTCGCAAATATCATAACTACAGCAAACATTTGCAAATCTGAAACAATTGTTTTCAATGTTCTCAATTTACCAAAAACGTGAAGAAGTCCCTTTAATATATTGAACTAGTTGTCAACATTAACCTACACAATAGGAGTTTAGAAATGAATCAAGTCCTCATTAGTTTTAAAATAAGATTAAATATTGGTATGCTTTAGGTTGATTACGCCAGAACTGTGGAAACCAACAAGCATACATGTTGAACTGGTTATCGTTTATTTTTGTTAACACTTTGGAACTCCAAATGTGCTATGTTTGAAATGCCATACGTTTTGTACTCAGTGGATGATTAAAGTTCAACATTTTTATACTCTTCTAACAAATTTGATATGTAATGTATATACGTAAATAATCTACCGGCTTGCTAGTTTTAACAAGCACATATGAGTCTCGCTCTGTGAAAAAGGGGTTTAATGCATGTGCGTAAAGTGTCGTCCCAGATAAGCCTGTGCAAAGATTAGATATTTGCTAAGAAGAGACTTTCTTTAAACGAAAAATAACATAAAAGCGTAACATGTCGCCCCTGATTAGTCTACGAGGAATGCATAGGGTAATCTGGGACGACACTTTACGCACATGCATTAAACCCCTTTTTCAGAGCGAGTCTTATATATAATTCGTTGGTTTGGTATATTTTTCTTATTAATAAATAAAGGATAAGCTAATGCCTTTTCTGTGTCGCAGCTTATTTATAGTATTACCAGTGTCATTTTGCGACCCAATTTCATAATAATTAAAAAGGGAACATTGAACAGTATTATCACAACTTAAAAGCTGATTTCAATGTGCAAATATGTTATTCTGAAAGAAAACATCACCATTTATTGTATTAACAAAATCAAAATTAATCTGACGGACGTAGTTATTAGAAGAAAGACAATATTTGAAAATATTTATTGTATAAGTCCTAGAAGTAAACGATTGTTTTTCGATAAATGTATATAACAGCGAACACAACTGTCTTTAAATTATTTAATTTGTTTTGTTCAAACAACATGAAAGGGTAGATTGACATCAGTTTACTAATAATGTTTATTATTTAATACCCTGTATTTATTAAACATAAAAATAAGTATTTTTTCTCACTTGTTCATCAACGTTAACATTAAAGATAATTGCTTACTTACGTTCGCTATTGTTGAGGCTTTATGATCAAACCCGGCTGTAGGGTGTTGGCTTTTTACCTATTCTCCAAACATTAACAATACTCTACAGTGACTTAGAAACCGTATTTATAGTAACTATTTTCTAACCATGAACACCATTCATCATATTATTTTACGGAGATTGTCCAAAAACATTTAAGTAGTCAATAAACTAAATTAAGTGAAAGACCGTGTAATATTCATTGTAGGATTTATTAACCGAATTATATTGGTGTGTTGACCGAAATACGCCATTGAGCGAAAAGCTGAAAACTATATGTACTTGTATCATAATGTTCATTGTTTCGTATGAATCACTGCATCAAGCTTTGACATAAATATACCAAATATAAAACAATTATTAACACCTTTTTATGAATGACATTGTGACACTATTTTTTATATGTTAATACCAAATTTCATTTGACTCAAAGATTATTCTAAGTGCCAGATACATACGCAACATTCTTCAATATAAAAATACTCATAACGAATAAAACATTGTACATTGTATGAAACCACCTTCTAATACGTGGTCTTGGTTATAAAGATTGCGGTCTTCTTCTTTGTGGCTTATTGAAGCATGTGAAACTTACATGCGAATACTTTATCAAAACCCATTATTGAAACAATATGCACCGTGGAAGTGAGTGTTTTTTTTTACTAACACATCATTATTATTCTATTATTAGCGACGCATGCAGTTTGTCAATGGGTTTGAATCATAAAGATCGTGGTATTGCTTCTGAACCTGTTTACATCACATACCATGGAATTGCACAGTCAACATAGTTCCTTTTGTCAGGCCTTATCTATCAAATATCTCCTAATATGTTGCCAGATTGCACTCATGATAATCTCGCTTTTAGGAAATGCGGAGTTGTTTGCTTGGTCAATATGTTTGATTTGTGAACATATTAACGGACTTTTCATAAATACAACGTGTGTTATTGTATTGTAACAAAGCACTCATTTGATATAATTTATGAATAATGTATTTCGTTACAATACATTTGTTCCATATACTAACATTATATTAACTGCGTTATACCAATTCCAAACAGAACCACCCTAGTGTCGAGTGAATGCAGTGAAAATTCCAATGCATATTTGTCCTGAATAGTGTTCATAAATACACATCAACCTGCATTTTGCCAATCTATCCAACGGTTATATTATCCTATCTATTATACTATNAAAAAACAAAATCCATAAAGAAATAATTAAATTTTATACAAAGGCATTACTGAAAGGTATGCTTAAAAATGCCAACTCGGCCTTAAACATTACGTGTTGTCACTGAATATTGTTGCAGAGACAAATATTTTATGAATCTATCGTGTATATTTTTTATTTAAATTATATTGATTTACGATGTGATACATATCGACACTTGGTTTCATGTTTCACTTGTTTTCAATCGTAATGTGCGAAGTCATTAAGTACTGTTTATTGGAATAAAGCGGGTGTACACTATGATAACGTTGTAATCTGTCAAATTCTTCAGTACCGTTTTTCAATCGCGGGTTACGTAATAGCCAATATGGCGGCGCCCATATTATCGATTCTGGGATTGTCTATATGCACCGTGGAAGTGAGTGTTTTTTTTTACTAACACATCATTATTATTCTATTATAAGCGACGCATGCAGTTTTTCAATGGGTTTGAATCATAAAGATCGTGGTATTGCTTCTGAACCTGTTTACATCACATACTATGGAATTGCACGGTCAAAATAGCTCCTTTTGCAAGGCCTTATCTATCAAATATCTCCTTATATGTTACCAGATTGCACTCATGATAATCTCGCTTTTAGGAAATGCGGAGTTGTTTGATTGGTCAATATGTTTGATTTGTGAACATATTAACGGACTTGTCATAAATACAACGTGTGTAATTTTATTATAACAAAGCACTCATTTAATATAATTTATGAATAATGTATTTTGTTACAATACAATTGTTCCATATACTAACATTATATAAACTTCGTTATACCAATTCCAAACAGAACCGCCCTAGTGTCGAGTGAATGCAGTGAAAATTCCAATGCATATTTGTCCTGAATAGTGTTCATAAATACACATCAACCTGCATTTTGCCAATCTATCCAACGGTTATATTATCTAATCTATTATACTATAATCACGAATTCAAGTTCTTTTGAGCGGAGATGTGATAGGGCCATTTCGAATTAATGAAATAACGATGAGGTGCATGATGTTTTCTTTTGTAACTTTAATATTTTCTATAGCATGAAATAACAGCGAGTGAAAGCAAATATGATCGGTAATGAAAATGTAATTTTCTATTAAAGCGAGTAAAGCAGATATTTTTTTCACAACATATAAACGTAAAGGAATTAAAAAAAAAAAAAATTAAATCGCCCCATTGGTGCAAAAAGGTACCATGTGACATTTAATTTCAATATAACATTGTTTCTTTTTGCACCAAGGTGGCGAAATGTTTAGACGAAGTAGCACCAGAATATCTAGGAAATAATAGTTGGTTTATACAATTATACAATTGCAGACTAGTTATTTTTGTAAAGTCGAAGATTCTTTCATGAACAAAAGACATATAAACTGTTGGGAAATTTCCATTATTCTGTGAAGATTAGTTCATACCCAATATTAACCCTATTTTTGGTTCTGCAACAAATGCGAGTATCAGTATCTCTGTAAACCTGTTCGTTATGAATTTAATTTAAATAAACGACATTTGATTCATGGATTCATTATAAAATTGTCTTACAATTTTATTAGTATTCCTCGTTCATATTCATGTGTTGGTTTACGATTAAAAAGAAACACACATAATTCGAATATACACGCTTTAAGATGATATACAGTGATTGGTGGGTCTGATGTTAAACACATATATAATGCCGATTAGCTCTTTTGTTTGAACCGATATAAGCTATTGAACTTACATTATACCAGTTAAAATCGGTACATACACATTTCAATATACAATACTTATCTAAATCAGGCTTTATACAACGAGAGTTGTTTGTAAAACATGCCCCGACTTTTATGCCAGGTCTTCACGTTTGCGATTGTGTATTTTGACTATTAAGATTGCATGCGTACATTATCACATAGACAGTGAACTAAAGTTGATGTTTTAAACAATGAATATGAAAATATGCTACGTCCACCTTTGACCTCTTGATTTAAACTTCGCCATTCTTCCTTGCCTTAATACTGACCAGCGTTCATACTCATAATATCTTATGGAAAGACTTCTCTAAATACGAGATATTGCGTTAAAACGATTGTAATGTTTCAAACCCTTGTGAATTTGACCTCACAAAAGTTCCTTTTTTATCCGGGTATTCAGTATACTAATTGTGTTGATCGTGACTCTCAAGGTTCTCCAGAGATTGTCGTTTTCAGATTGCAAGTAAAGGCGATATATGTGTGAGTTGACCTCAAAATCAATCGGCTTCGCAGCGAACATGGTCTACGGACCGAAAGAAGGACAGATGCAGACGTCTTCGAACTAGGGGCATAACAAAATATGATTGCTATTGCAAAGATAGTGAATAGTAAACACGTGACTCAAGTTTGAATGAAATGTATTATCAGCCTTATATTAAGTTTAATAAGCATACAGAACAAGTGTCCGTCTTTCGTATATGAAGTGATGACGTGTCGTATTAAGTTCCACAATTGGAATGTTATTGTCAACGTTTGTATTGCCACCCTCGATTCTCAAGAGTGTTTAAAATATATAGATTTACGTACATGCGGTGTCTTGAACACACTCAAGCGATGGAAAATAAATAGTTCAAGAAACTCGATCTCTTGAGAATTACAAACGCATTTCAAAACAAAGTAAAAAATGAGTTGGATCACAATAATACATATTTGGTACTTAATACAGAAAGCATAACCTTTTCCATCCAATTAAAATCACGTTTAGTGCTTAAACAAAATAAAATCCAAATCGTGTTCTTTATATCTTTTGAACTAAACATGGGTAAACAACAAATGCCTCAGAATAGATTCAAATTATGATGTTAATATTGGTAGTGAATGAAATGTTCATCTGATGTCGCAATCACAGACTCTTGGTCATCGAGTTGAACAGTGGTTAGGGACAAAGTGTAACATGGGGAAAGCGAAAAGATACAATAAAAAACAAACTGTATAACACCACAGTTATATCCGGGCATCACTAGAACATTATTACTTTCCGACTGTTACAAACAAATTATAAGTGTTCTATCTGTTTTAGAGAATTAGATACCTCTATAAAGAACTTACCCAAGCCTGGGCGTACTGTATGTCATAGTTAAAAGAATGTTACAGAAGCGTATTAAGTATTTGGGTAACTTTAGAATTGTTTTCTATTTATGTTTTGGTATGATTTTATCTAAGATCCATGAATCAATGATCGCTTACATGCGCATATCTATTTAATGAAACATTAATTTCGAGGATGTGTTGTATTTTTACTTATTTTGTCTCTATGTAATTGTATATTTATAAACTTGCTATTTTCTGTTAAAAGTTTGATTGTGGTCAACTAATGTATACATGTTTGAAAAATTCGATAATTACCATAACATATGCATTTGTTTAAGAAATGTCGGATAGCTATTTTTGTTGTGTCAAGACATTTTGATACATTATACAGGCAATGCGATTATATATTGATAATGAGCCCCACAAATGAATACGATTTGATTCATCTTAAAAACTAAATAATTTTGCAAAACATCGTTAAAAATGAATAATGATTACTTTATTATGTAATTTAACCATTTCTAGCGCAATGGGTGAGACTCGATGCGAAATTGAAAGTAGTATAACATGTTTTTTAGGTATTAAAGTTCAATGTTGCAGACTAATGGATGCAGACAAGCCTAGAATCATTACTTTTCGAACACAACCGGATGCAGACAAGCCTAGAATCATTGCTTTAACACTTCATTTATACATTTATGTGACTCCAACCGCGAGTAATCTTGTTCAAATAAACAGTATAATTTATGTAAGTTACATAATGAAGCATATTTTTGAAAGTTTAACATTTTATTTCGTAACACATTTCTTCCGACTATATGGTAAATATATGCCCCGCAAGATTCAAATGTGATCAAAATATAGTTCTCAGTTTGAAACAAACATCAAAAAAACAATTGATATAAAACGCTCTCATTATGCATGAAAAAACGTAAACGTGGCAATTTTACAAAATCAGAAATTAAAAACAAATATTACTGACAAGTATGATAATATGGATTCAAAATCTCAATTAAAGAGTCTGTTTGAAGTTGGT
>VMBQ01003738.1:51883-96002 GCA_007657795.1 Dreissena rostriformis | reverse complement strand
TTATCCAGGAACCTTATTCATGGCCAACAAACAGACTTAATACTCCTGGATTTATCGAAAGCATTCGACAAGGTCAATCACTTGAAGTTACTTTACAAAATGCACAAACACGGCATCCAAGATAGCACGTTGCAATGGGTCAAATCAGTCATTATTGGTCGCCGTCAGTCTGTCTTGGTCAATGGCGACATTTCAGAGGAGGTACCAGTCACATCAGGTGTCCCTCAGTGCTCTGTTCTCGGCCCTCTTCTCTTCTTGCTCTACATAAACGATCTGCCCTAAAACATAGTGTCACATGTCCGGTTATTTGCTGATGATACTGCTGTCTATATCACGGTTAACAATCCCACGGAACAAAACACCCTGCAAGAAGATCTAGATAGGTTACAAAAATGGGAACACTCTTTGGATATGGAATTCAATCCTTTCAAGTGTACGGTTATCATCATCACAAGGTCAAAACAACCCTTCAAATCCACATACACACTTCACGGCTAAACCCTCGAGACAGTTAGTGATGCTAAATACTTGGGTGTAAGCATCACATCTGACCTCAGTTGGAATAAACACATAAACCAGGTTACCGCAACAGCCAGTCAAACACTTAACTTCATTTCACGCAACATTCCCATAAAGCTATACTACAATTATTCACTACTAAAATTGTCCGTCAGTGTTTACATTACCCGGACGTTTGCATTTTGGTAGATTCTGTTCCAAACAATGCTTATTAAAACAGGAAAATGTTAGAGACGAAATCATCAATGATAAAATATCTGATGTCTAACACCGATTGGAATAAATCCATCAACTTACTTCAAAATAAGTCAAAATTTAGCGCATCTCAACTACAGAAAATAAAAATCTATTTTTTACATGGGTCTCTGTGAATCCACTCACCATGTCACCATTTCCACATGTTACAAACAGAATTCGCAAAAGGCAAATATGTTCTACAAAACAATCATTTGAATATGGTACAAATGTTATACCTTTATGAATATAAAAAGAAATCGTATTTATAGATGAAAAAACGAATACATGACGTGTTCTCTTTTGTGAATTCTGTACGCAGGTTAGCATAAGTACAGAGGGTGATTAAAAGGCGAAAGGTGCATAAAGAGCTATGAATGATGAAATGATGAATAATATACAAAGACTAAACACCACATGTGCCATGTTAATCATTTGGTCAGTGTTTAAACAATCGTGGGTGCATTAAATGACCCTTTTTCACCCTGAAATCAGTCGACTGGTAAAAAAAAAAAAAATACCTACCCTCCTAAATTTGTCTTGCCATGTTTCCTGAACCAAGACTTTTTTTTGCCGTACATGTTATTATATCTCGGCCGGTTTGAAACTGGGGCATATGGGTTCAAATTCTTGATAAAAAAAGCTTTGAAAACCCTCGAAGTCATATTTGTTTTCAATCTTCATGAAACTTGATCAGAACATGTGGTGTCATTATATTTCTACCGAGTTCGGGAATAATTTCGGTCCACACAAAAAGTGACCGCCAGGGGACCGATCAGTTTTACCTATATGGATAATGTGAATCCTTTTGACTTCTAGAAGTTACCTTTTGTCTAATATTCGTGAATCTTTGCTATAATTATACCTCGGCTAAGTTCGAAAATGGTCCCGGCCCGTTAATAACCTTTGCGGCCACAGGGCGGAGAAGTTTCTCTACAGGGCTATAATGAAACATTCTAGACACTCCAGATGTCACATTTTGTCTACAATATTCAGGAAACTTCCACAGAACATTTGTATCTCAGCCGACTGGAAAATTGTCCCGGTCCGTTAAAAGAAACATGACCACGATATGGCGGGAAAGTTTTACTTATTAGGTTATAGTAAAGTATTGTCAACACAATATTGGTCACTGTGTACTTATTTCATGAAAACTTAATCAGAACAGTTTTTCTAATGATATCTCGGCGAGTTCGAACATGTTTCCGATCCGTTTAATAACATGGCAACAACGGGAGAGGGGGCATGTTTCCTTATATGGGTAGAGTAAAACCTTGTGAACACTTAAGAAATCACATGTGATTGTTCAATAAGCATAACACTTAAATAAAATATGTGTTCTAATGAAATCTCAGCCGAGTTAACAAGAAAATGGATCCGGTTAGAAAGCAACGGCAAAAACCTCATTTTTTATACAAACATCACAAAATCTGCTAATAACAGATATGTTCCTTAAATAAATATTTGAGTCGAGACGGCACGTTGAGTCAAGACGGCACGTTGAGTCGGTCTCAACTGAGTTCGTTCTTGAGCTACCCATCAATCTCAATTCTCAGGTGAATGGGAACTCAAATCTCATATTCTGAGTTGAGCTGAAAACCCGGGAACGTTCGTTTTTCTAGGCCACGATAGTGGACTTCGACAAAGATTGCTCATATCATAACACTGTGGTTAAAACTGACCGCGCCACAGATTTATATAGACTTAATAAACCTAATGCTTTATAATTAAAATCCACTGTCCAACATGCATGTATGTGACATATTTTTCATAACTTTCTTGAATAACAAGAACACGAGCTTTTCAGCAAGAAAACATTCCATTCAGTACACAATTAAACAAAGATTGATCTTCATGTGTAAATGACTAACAAATACATCCAAGGGCGATTACGGGCTGGTTACTAAGTGAATATTCAACGTTAATTATGAGTAACAAACTACCAATAAATTTATTTTTGTATATATATGTAAAAAAACACCATTAATGGGCTTCAATCATTAAGTCTCATTTCAAATGCAATGACTATACTGGTTTTCGTTTTGCAATTCTGAGACAAACTTAAATGCGTTCAAGTAAATCGATTAGGAATTGAAAGAAAACCTCCGAAAATGTATCCACAGGGTTCAAACTCTGCCACTTAATGAAGCATTTTATTATGAGTTCTGGTGACCGTTTCCCGACTAATTTGTCAATGTTTATTATTGTTTTTTTTCTATCGATGTTTGAGTACCGTAGTGTGGGCTAACATGGTAAGAATGGGACACTTAAATGGTGTTTATTTACAATCCAGTCATTCTCTTATATTGATTTGTTTTAAATAATTGTTTGCAGTGTAAAGACTGTTCATTAATACTTTTAATCAGCCAAATATGTTTTATGAGTAGTATGTACTTAAAAAAGGCATCCTTCAAGCATTTTTGAATATACAAACTGTTTAAATTGTCATTGTGTATTGCCTAAATGCCACGGATTATTAGATGGTATATTCTAAGATGTCGCTGTTTTTGGACGACAACTTTCATTTCATGAACATCATGTCATGCCGAAAGAAAATAATATACCTGCTACAGGAAACAACAATCGGAGAAGTTAGTCATGTTTGCTAAACATCATCCTTAACAAGATAGTTTGATTTAATGGCCCACATATTAAAGCTTTGTTTGAAATAAAATGTTAAAACAAACTAGTTTAATGCAACTAAGTTGTAATTTACTTTTATTTATTACTTGTGTTAACACCAACCAAATATGTGTTGGACTTTTTATTATTACACTCATTTAAAATTTAAATGAATGTGTGATTGAAATTGTTCAATACCAAAGTCCGGATTGACACCAAAGAGCGTTCCTGTCATAACGCTGTTCGATTTTCAACACCATACTGTGTAAAGCACGTTGGTGTTGGTGCTGATGACGAACAATAGGTTGACACCAAAATACTGTGCAACAGTGCATACGTGTTACACGAGATAAATGGTTGTAAGCAGTGCTTCTGAAATTCCCAATCGAATTGTCAACAGTGCTTAGGTCGCATAAAGATAATAATACCCTTGTTATTGATTAAAACGCAGTAAGCGTTTTTTTTTAAATTCAATGCCACAAAGGTTAAGTGCAACTCATTAATGAAAATATCATATGCCTATCTCTAGCCGTATCGATAAGAATTCGTGTTATACTACTAAAACAGAGAGGTAACATGCGCAGCTGAGAGAATACAAGCACCACAGATATGAACGTGACGGGGAGGTACAAGTATTTTTGGAATGTTCAACTAAGTAATGGTGTAAAACTTAAGACAACATTTATAGAATGTATGATGTTACTTACACAGGATCAGTAAGACAATACACTAAACATAAATTTTCAGATAAAATTACGCATAAAGACACATATTTCAAATGTAAACAGTAACGACTATACATGCTGCTGTATCTGGGGACGCTTCGAATCTCTGACTTACCCGAGAGTGACGACTGTACAGGCTGCTGTTTCCAGTCTCTGACTCTGTAAACCCTATTCCTCCTTCTGCCATTGTTGTGGGTATTGCTGAGTCTTGTCATAAGTTTAGCTAGTTTTGGGGAGTTGTTGTTTATCAGATCTTCGAGGACTGATCTTGCATCTGTGAGGAATACTACTGAGGTGGTATCTTCTGGTGAGTTATCAATCTTAGAGGCTGCCTTCATGAGTGTTTCTGTCTCAGTTTTGTAATTGCTGCACGTCTTTCATGTGGCCATGAAGTGTGTTTCGTTTCTGCCTGATGGGTATCTGATGAGGATCCCAGCTCTTCTGTCTTCAACGGCTCTAGTAGCTGATCCGTCTGTGTATACATGTGTCCACAAATCTGATATGAAATCCTCATTTATCATGGCTAAGGTATGACTTCTTTTAATGATTTCATGTGGTGCTTCTGACTCAAGTAGGGGGACAGTATGTCTGATTTGTACTTTGACAGATCATTTGCTGTTGGATTTACAATGTCTTCTGAGCTGAGTGGAGTTGTTTGAGTGTCCAGCTGTTGTGCAAACTGTCTGTTAAGTGTCTTCACTTGGTGTACAAAACTACCTCTCTTCAGCCGATTTTTGGTACCTTCTGTATATCTAGCTTTTATTGGATGGTCAGGAAGGGGATTTGAACTTTTCAGCCTGTAGTAGTACTTTAGTTTGTCTTCTTTCATGCAGTGGCTGTATACCAGTAAGTTTTTCAATAAAGGCAATGGGTGTCGACTTCGTTACCCCTGTTATGATTCGCAGTGCTTGGTTCTGTACCTTGTCGAGGGCTTGTTGGTTGGTCTTGGCTGTAGTGGACCATGCTGCTGAGCTATATTCCATATTGGGTCTCACTGTGCCCTGGTATATGGTTTTCAGTATTTGCTCATTAGTGCCACATGTTATTCCAGCAAATTTGCGCATCATAGCAAGTTTCCTTTTGGCGGTTCCTTCAATACGGCCGATATGTGGCTTCCAAGTTTGCCTGTTGTCAAATGTGACTCCTAGGTAGCCTCATCTTTTTCCTTCAGCTGTGTTCCTTACATCATAATCTTTCCAGCTCTTTGCTTTGTGGACATGGTGAATAATGTCGTGGATGATTTTTCCTTGTTAATGGAAACAAACCAGTCATTGGCTCATGCTGTAAACTTGTCTATGGCTCCATGCATGTATGTGGCAGTGGTTGCATGTTCTTCCTTACACCATAACAGGTCATCTGCATAAAGCGCGGCATTTACTCCCTTTGGTAGCTCAGACGCTATGTCATTGATGAAAAGCACAAAGAGTGTTGGAGATAAGATTCCACATTAGGGGACTCGATGACGCAGTTATAGTTAACGAGTTTGAAGGTCATATTAAAGAAATTACCGAACACAGATAGACGTACTGAATAAGCTATAGTTAGGTAAAATGCTGTTGTGACAACAAAAACATTAATCAAATTTATATCACATAACTAAGACAACAACATATATACAAACGACTCATTATGGTTAATGAAGGTAAGTTAAAAAAAAGTAATCCGAATTCGAACCATTTAAGTAAACGGCATTGAAATAAATTACGTATCAGTAATATGTTTTATTGTGGAGACAAAACAAACCACAGAACAACCAAAATATATATTAAACAAAGGCAACATCAATTAAAAACATGTCAAGGAACTGCAATAAACAGATCCGTTTTCGTACGATTTCAGCCCTCAGTATTGAAATCAATAAAAAATAAATAAAGATGTACATGTGTATGTAGTTATTGTCTTCATCTATATAGCTTAAAAAGGGTATCACACGATTTGTTACGGAAAACTTACATCTAACATTCATTCGGTTATAACACATAAAGAAAGGTAAACAGCCATCAGGATCAAAGATAATTGTTGTTTTCATTTTCGAAATCAGTTAGTGACTACCGAGTAAATTATGCATTAGCATAATCTTCAGTTATTGCATGAGGCAAATTGTAAATAGAAAATATCATACATTATCATTTAAGTGTATATTGATTTAAACAAGGCACTGATAACCAGTGAAAAAAACAAATGATGGTGTACTAGATGTCTAGCATTTTATGATCGAGATTATTATTGGGTGCAATATTATTGTGTGCACTATCATGCATGTGAGTAATTTAAAATAAAGCTCATCCAATCATCTGCCTTTGCACAGTCTTGATTCAAATCATCCAGTGTCTGGCACTTTCCAATCGAAATAAGTTTATAGGAGGGTAACCAAGGGGTTAATTATACCATTTTATATACTCTTTAATTCGGAAAAGGGTTATAGTGATACCATACTGGAAACTATAAAGATTATTTGATATAATTCGTTAAATACTTACAATTAAAAGGCAATGTTCTTGTTTAAAAATATCTTTATCTTTTAGTGGGCCTCGCATATGGCAATAAATGTTACCTATTGATTGCCAAGTAGCAAATGAGGAATTTAATTGACAGTGCGTCTGCATTGTTTTAATTAGGAGCGTTCGGCCCTGCGTAGTGTGTGCACAATTTGAATACTCGCTCGATGTTTACAATTCTGTAATGGATTATATCACGTTCTTTACCATGATGGACCGTGCATAGGTAAGTACATGACTTTTATTTCCAAATGAATTGGTATGAGTACAATTGGGTATTTTTCAATCTTTATAAATATGTGGTTCTTTTGAATTGTGTGCACATACATGTATGTTAAGCACAGAGACAAGATATTTGAGCTCTAAAATTGTGTTGTAGGTTAACAATACCGAAAGTAGAATTTCTTGATATTATTATTAAAGCCTCTATAACGCTAAAAATCAACGGAAATTTCGTTATATATTTCTTAAAATAAAGTTACAACATAAACAATAAGTGTTCCTTATAGCAATAGCCAAATTTTCAACACTAGATGTGATCTGGTAACATAGATTTTACACGATAAAAAATGCTCTTTAATGTTTGTTTGTGGTACAATTTATTCAACACATGTTCATGTCGAATTTTAGTGTTCGCGTGTCGTACGAATAGAAATCGTTGCGGGAAATTAAAATGGAATATATTGTGCCACACAAAAATAAAAAAAAAATAAAAAAAATAAATCTTGTTGAATCTATGTTACCATAACACATTGAGCGTTGCCATTTTGGCTATTGCTATAAGGAATATTGATTGTCTATGTGTTTACTTTATTTTACGAAGTAGTTTACGACATTTCCGTTCATGTTCCGTTTATTTTGAGCGTTATAGGGGCTTTAACGCTTGAAACGGGTTATTATGTTTTTCATATATTGTGCCATATTTCGGAATACGCTAGGGCTGCTAGCACAAATCAGATCTTTCAATTTAATAACATTCATATATACCCGATATTTACGCGGGATTTCTTTCACTCTTTTGGCTTGAAAGAAATGATTTTTTTGTTGCAGAGGGCTCATTTACGGATGAGTTATTGGGCGAAGCGACCGGTCTCTACATGAAGTCAGTGTTTCACCGTTCTTATTACCGTTCGAGGATACTCCCAGTTTTGTATGAATTGATCAATGAAGACTTTCCTAACATTGTAATGGATGGTTTTTGAGGAAATGTTTTTTTTAGAACAAGAAATACAAAATACAGGTGGAATATTATAACTATTGATGATACGTTCTGTCCATTCACAGTTTAAGTTTGAGGCCAGTGTATTTGTGTATATAGTGGGATAGTTTATCTGTTGTTGTTTTTTTTTTCAAGACAATTTTATTCAAATAATTCAACCATTTGCGTTTTTATTACGATATCTAGAGGATATCGGCCCGATTCAGCATAAAGAAAGTAATTTTGGATTGACAATTTGATTCTGGTTATTCAGCGAAATAAAATTAAATTTGATCATAACTAGATTCTCCAACCCCAACATTTCGCTCAGGTTGGCAGCATAGTATGGCCAAATAATTTTATTTGTAAATCGATTGGCATGTCTCAATTGTAAATTCGGAACAAAAGATTACGCATCGCTCTCTTGACTTGGGCTATCAAATGTCTATTACATTGAAAGAAAATCACAGAAGAAGTAAATCTACTCTGAAATAATATAATTCTGTAATATATTTAATGTGTTGATCGTTTAAATACATCATGTTTGTTTATCAAAGACTTTTACTTTAGATTTAGTCCAAGGCCCGTATATTCGCCAAAAATCAATGGACCGGATCGAAACTCGAACTTGATCAGTAAGCCATGCAGGTTTACTCGCTACCAAAAATCAGGTAAATATCTGAAAGCGTTAAGGAAAAAACTCCGGAAACGGATTCCAGACGGACGGACTGACGAACGGACAGTGGGACTGCTTTAGGCCATCCTACCGGGGACATAAAAACAATATCGCTCGTATGAATATTCAGGAGCGCAACCGCTCACTCGACATGTTGCATGCAGGTCAGTCATTTATACGTCTAAGATTATGCGTTTTACTTTTCATATTTTTATTATTTTACGTTGTAGGATTTTGAGAATTTTACTTTTGTAGTGATGTTTTTAATTTGTTACTTTAGATAGTTTTGTGTTGCTCAATTCAATTTAAATTTACAAGAAGTGTTTTATATGTGTTGAATTATTATGATTCCGAATTTAAACACAATCTGTTAAAAAATAAGGGAACTATAGTGATTTTAATACGTGTTGCAATAGAAAAGTCTTCAAGTGTATGTTAGACTTTTCCTTGTAACTGTCGCAATACAAACTTCTTTAACTTCATATTTTTGCATATAAAGTCTATTTGTTTATACTCATATTAAATAATTTTAATGCTGTCATCTACATGTATATATATACAGCCATGCATACTTTCGGGCGTCTACAATACATTTGAACCTGGAGACTGCGTTTGGTTAAGCCCATTCCCCAACCTCTCTACATTAATATCAACGTGTTTGTTATAATGAACAGTTCGTTTGCACGAGATTCGCAGAGGTTGATTATTGATTCAAAACGCGCTTCAAATAGAAAGCATAACATAATTAGCACTGGCATAAGTAAATTGGCAACGCCTACCTTTTTAAATAATTGTTCAGTCAAAACAAGTTACTTTCTGGAATGACTACGTTGATTCAATTACAAATTCAACGAGGTTGGTAAAAAACCCTACGCATGCATATAAGCGTCGCTAACCTAGACTAAAATAGAGAACAACGCACGTGATGTTTAAATAAGTTAGATGTCATTGCATTAACATTACGTGATCATTCATCATAGACAGATTATTTTCAGTGGATAAGGCAGCATGTTTAATTTGTACCATATATATCAACCTAAAGCCAGTCGAATTTCTTGTCAAACAAATGTTAGCTACATATCATTGGTGGCTATATAAACTCCATGCCAAACATTCAGTAACATATAATAAGACATGCATTTTGAATTTTAGATTTGATAACAATTTAAATCAGATATATTCGTGTGACCCCGAAAAAAAATCTGACCCTACATGGTTTTATTTCAGAATGCATTAGTTTTTAAGCTCATGAGTAAACATACATATACTACACATATAAACTATGTTAAGCAATATGAATTTACAACTAATAATGAAAGAATTGGCAACTCTAAAGACATGCATATTTAATATATAACACCGGTACGTACTAATTTAAGGTAAGTGTTTATGCATATTGTAGAGTCGTATCTTTACTTTACCATACGTTAAATATAGCCCCACTAGGTTAATAAATGAACCACGTTTTGTTCTACAAATAATTGCGACTAGAAGCATCTTCGAAATATCTAATCTTTCACAATTCTATTGACTATTGTTTAAATGAGCTCGTCGAGTTAAACCCATTTTTTCGTAATATGATACCATGCAAACGCCGTACAAAACCTTCTCCACAATAGGAAGAATATCCGACTACTTTCGCATTCCTACTTGATGACACACATGAATGTGGCCTATTAGTAATGCAAAATGTAAAAGTTAAGGAGGGAATTGCGTCTCCTGTCCATCGCACTCCGTAAGTACAGTAAACATTTTCTTTTCATGTATATGTTTGCACTGACATATTTTGTAAATGAGTATTTAACATTGTATTGATTTGTGTGTTACGGCAACCAAACTTGATATTATAGTTTTTAGATTGTGCTGCATTGTTGTTATAGTTGTTTTAATGAAATAGTTTTCTGAGTTTTTTACAATTGTATGGTCCCCGATAATTTTGAAAATTACATTCATAGTAAAATGTTCTTGTGTTTTTATAATAGTATATTATATGTGTTTTTTTTCATAGAATGATGAGAGTATATAATGGTTTGTTTTGTGCGGTCCATTACCTAATTTCTTATTATGGGATTTTAAAAACAAATTGACGCAAATTATCATTATCTGAAGACGACGTGTCGCGTGCAACAACAATTTTGCTTAACTTAAGTGCTAGGTGACAGCGGATCTTCGTGTGACTGTAAGACCTATTTTTTATTTTGTAACATATCGCGTGCACCAACGATAGCGATCGCTTTAAAGTCAAAATCACATTGAGGAGAAAAGAATGTATTTGTATAGTTATGCTTAATTGCTGTTTTAATTGTGCAAATAATGACTTTCTGAATATCGTTTCTGCGTTCAGTTATATTTAATGGGGAGGGGTGGGGCATCTATGGCGTTTTTTTCTGGCTATATTATATTTTGAATTTACATACAGGTTTATGCTTTAATGTGCTAGCTAAGTAAGAAATTATGATGTATTGTTGATCAAAAGATTAATATCACCATTTATTAAAGAAATACAGAATCACTGTGAGACCAAGTATTTAACAATAATACAACTGGCTCAGTCCATGCACCCATGCATGTTGGTTACAAGCGATATTGCCAGAGACGCTTCATCTGGTCGCAAAGTCTCTTTGTGGCAGATCTCAATTTCGAAGAACAATTGTCTTTCAGCTGTTTTCTTAAAAGCATAGTGTTTAAACTATTTTTATCATTGATATATTAATAACATTACAGTTGTTGTTTATGTAATAACACTGTTAAACATTTTACGACTGTCCAAGACTATATGAGCGTTTGTGAAACAGTTGTATGTATAAGACCATTGTAACAAATAACTGCAACCTATATATAGAACAGATGTACAAACTGTTTAATTGCAACTTAATATGGTGTAATAATGGTGTTCAAATCAAGATACCGAATAGGTGCAATCAATACAGATTGCATTAACCACACTGCTGAATTGTAAAAACTCTGTGAAACATCAAAATAATGTTGCCCCGTTAATTTTGTAAATAGCCCACACATGAAATAAAGGGGTTTCCAACACCAACTCCGCTATTAAGTCGTTAGTTGGAATTTCATATACATTTTTTTAAATGATGCCAACTTTTATATTGTGGCGGACGTATAACATAAACGTGTTTATTCTTTTAAAGATTGTCAATCAACTAACCTAATATAAACAATTGTTTATGTCATTATACAGTACACAAAATCAATATCATGTGATATTAAGGTCGGTTTATGATTTTTGAATAATATTTTACGTAGACGGACGGGTGATTCAAAGCGAACTCATTTATTCAAATTGATCAAATGCAAACCGATCGATAATGTCCACGCTTTAAACAATATTACAATAGCCACTGGCGTCTCGTTTCGGTGTTACGGTTAAACACTATTTTTTTGTAACTGAATATAATTTGTAAATGCCAATGTTTACATACATATAATTATATATCTATACAATCAATCAACGCACCAACGATTTAGGACATATCAAATGTACAAAACATATATGTTAACACTAATGACCGTAAGCTTGTCTAAATATGAAATGTGTTATAATAATATGTGTATGGTCCTAATAAAGGAAACCAAAGAGACAAAGGCGCTACCTTTATTCGCTTTCAAGCAATGTACACATTGTACACTAATTCAAACTTTTGTTTAATACTTGTCTTAATTAGACATTAAATATTCTAAAAAATACTTGAATCGCAAAACTCAAGCGTTTATATGATACATTTAACCGTTGTCTTTTTATGCGTAAGAACCATGTGATTTTGTCGGTAACCATACCTGGAAAGATTCCAACGGACAAACTTATTGATTATATGTAACAGTAGGAAAGTTTTGTCATAAATACCTATATAATGAATTAATGAATGATGCATTTTTTTCTGTTTACATACAGATGCAATTGTATACGATAAGTATTGTGGTTGAAAAGTAAATGCGTTGTTGCATCAACTGCAAGCGCTTAAAAAAAATCCCTATACCATTTGCTACATGCATATTCAGTTTATTCGCTTTATCTGTTTTATCTCTTGTTCTTCCGATACAGTTGTTGAAATTGATTAAATCGTTTTATCAGCAAAGAATATCTAAATAAGTAAACGACCTGTGTTGGCAAGGAGCATGATTGAGAACATGTACCGTTTCCTTTAGTAAAACTACAGGAAAACAATCCTTATCAGTACCCTACGTTCCTTTTCAATTGCCTATACGACAAGTCAACGAAAATGGTATGATTCAAGTATAACCGTCCTTTAAAGGATGACAAGCCACTTCTTTACTTTGACCTTGTGTACTGCGAACATTTTTACAATTATCGATTAGCGGTGTTTGATGCAGTCTACATTAAATAAAGTTTACATGTTTTAAATTTTAATAAAATCCCCGAATCACTTTATTTCTGAGAAACTAGCTCGCCGAAAAAAATGTATTCTATCTATATTTTGCATATTTACATTTTAAAGTTTAAACTGACTCATACATTCTGAAAATTACTACCTTGAGTTTTCAAACTGTGCGTTCGGGATCATTTAAATATTAGTAATATCTGGCGTGTTCTAAGAAAACTGGGCAAAATGCTTGTGCGTAAAGTGTCATCCCAGATTAGCCTGTGCAGTCCGCACAGGCTAATCCGGGACTACACTTTCCGCCTAAACTGGATTTTCGCTAAGAAGAGACATCATTTAAACGAAAAATTCCATAAAAGCGGAAATTGTCGTCCCTGATTAGCCTGTGCAGACTCATCTGGGACGAAAATTTACGCACAAGCATTATGCCCAGTTTTCTCATAACACGACACATATAATATTCATGGAAGTGATCGGCTTTCAAATGGCATACGTTAGTTCAATATCAACTTTCGTAGAATATACTTAATGTTTGTTTTGTTATTAATTTATTTCATTTAGCATACATGGATAAAAGGGCTGCAATTAACAATCATACTTGCATCACGAAAACAAAGAGTACGTTGATAACGATTGAGTTTGTTAATTATCGAAACATGTTTCCCTATATTATTCTTCATTTCAATAGTAATTGTGTTTAAAAGTCATATATCGTACGCACCAACGAAATTCTGAAAACAGTGTTGTCGCAATATTATCTTAACATATTGCTATAATCTTTAAAACTAATAAACCTATTTCTACCATCCTTGAATATTTAATAAACACATCATTACCATAATTGGTTTAAATGTTTAAATCGATATATTTGTTTATGAACACATTTATATCAATAATTTCATTAAACACGATTAAAGTTTTGTTTCAATTAAATGTGAATATTTTATTAATTATGTAGGTTAACGTTAACAAAAAACAAAACAGTATAAGCACATTATAAAACACGAACACAGACATAGATCGAATTCGGCTTTTTCCTTCTTTGTTTACATTCATTTAACACCAAAAAACATAAGTGTAATATAACATGCATTTATGTTTATGTTTTATGTATTTTGAAGCTAACAACTAAACGTAAAACGATAAAAGTACATAAAACATGTATTTAAAGATAACGATCGACGTCTGCGTTTCCTTCTTTGTTCATATTGAATGCGGTTTCCAACGCTATCTATATTGCATGCATTTTCTGGTCTGTGTATTATTGAGACCCGGTAAATAACTTAAGTGTGACGCGCACAGTATAAATTGCATTAATCATACCACTACATTGATATTTGCTTGATATAACGCTGTCTGATATATAGAGAATAACAGGTTACTGCATGATATTTTTGTANTTAAAATCGAAGATAAATTGTATCATATCCGAGTTTATCACGCCATATTTTGCACTATAATATTGCCTGAAACCTCTCTAAAATGCACGTACGGCTTCGTAGAGATAAAAACAATCAGGGGGAGCATACCCCCGGACCCCCCTAGCATGCCGTTTGAGTACACTGAAAATCGGCCTAGCTACGCCCCTGCGAGTCGTTCCGTTTGCATTCGGTCTATAGTATGACGTCGCCTTTGTCATCTGTTTGTTGCGTGCGAATCATATTCTCAAACTGCTGTACATGTGTGCAATGCTATTTCGAAATCCTCCAGTGCATGTGGACAGTTAAAGAGAAAAATAGACAAGGGACACAGAAACCAACCGATCCAGACATCAGGTTAGTTCAATATCAACTTCGTAGAATATACTTTCTGAAATTCTGAAAAACATCGTTTTCGCAAAATATAACATATTGCTATTTTCTTTAATATTTAATAAACCTATTTATACCATCATTTAATGTTTAATAAACACATTAGTTTTTATGAAGACATTTTTATATCAATGATTTCATTAAACACGATTAAAGTATTTTTTAAATTAAATGTGAATATTTAATGATTTATTATGTATTTTAACGTTAAAAAACAACAAAACAGACTTAGATCGATCGCCTTCGGCTTTTTTCTTCTTTGTTTACATTCATTTAACACCAAAAACATTTGTGTTTATGTTTTATGTATTTTAAAGCTAACAACTAAATGTAAAACGATAAAAGTACATAAAACATGTATTTAAAGATAACGATCGACGTCTGTGTTTCCTTCTTTGTTCATATTGTAATGGGATTTCCAACGCTATCTATATTGCATGCATTTTCTGGTCTGTGTATTATTGAGACCCGGTTAATAACTTAAGCGTGACGCGAACGGTATAAATTGCATTTATCATACCACTACATTGATATTTGCTTGATATAAGGCTGTCTGATATATGTTTTTATATCACGTAAACAGGAAGTTACTAAATTAGTCAATGTTTGGAGGTAGGTCATATTACTCAGAGTCATCGGTTTTTGGTAAAATATAATCGGATTCAACACAACAAACAATTTGATGTCAAGATGTACTACATTTTAGACACAATTATCTATGCATACGTTTAGTGATATTTAATTGGATTTACGGTTAGGGCAGTGGCTGGTACACACGCTACTCACCAAGGGTTCGATCCCCGTTGCCGGAAGAATGTGATTTTGTTTGGTGGTCATTATACTGGGCATGTGGGGCTTTCTCCGTGTACCCCGGCTTCCCGTACAGTACCGGACGCCACCAAATTGATAATACTTCAGTAACAACTATTAAGCTTTGAATTTCAACTATAATTCAAAATTCGTCAACACTTTAGTGAGACTAGTAAGCTGATTAGGTATAAGTGCTGGGGCGCACTCCGGGTCCACATTTAATGCAGCCTTACGCTCAGAAAGCCTTCATTAACACACACTCACACACATACTGTATTTAATACTGCTGCTTAATGTTAATCGAGTGATTACAATGAAGGCAAGTTCATTTGTTATGAGTTGTGTCTCGCAGTATTGTTAATGTTTACTTTATGAGATTTTAATGAAGTTTGTTTTCCATCATACAATAATGTGTTTTTCTTATCGCGAAAATATTCACTCAAACACTAACATTTTTCCTCAACATTCTTAGCGAGATCATTTTGAGATCGAACGTGCAAATTTAATTTCGAAATTACTTGTTTTCTAATTAGGTCTGTAAAATTGCAATTTCTACTCAAATGCGCGAGTATTTTGTCTTACATGTTAGAATTGTTTAATATGTATATCTAGCTTTTTATGTGCATACATGTGAAAAGAATACGTTTGAACACACATGCAAATAAAAAATAGAAACAAAAAAAGAATTAGGAATTCAATGTGTTTATTGCGAAATCATTTTGTACATGAATGGACTTTAAAGCATTATGAAATACATAATTATACACTGATTTGAGTACGTTTAGATACTTTTCCAGAAAATCATAATTACACAGGTCAATGGATAACCTGCTGTAAGATCAATCTCTTAAGAAATGCAATCTTTGGGTCAAAATGTTTACTTTAGATTTATCAACATCTTACTATTTACTTTTATAAAAATGTAACATAAATGTGTACTTGCAGCGGATTAAAATGGCAGATGGAGGCACGAATCGTAGCATGGCAGACAGCGCAAGTGTTCCAGTACACGGCAGCCTGTACAGCCGTCACTCTCGGGTAAGTTAGGGACTGAATGTTTTCCCGAATAACAGCCAGAAAAGTAAACACTTTGAGACAAGAGAGAGACTGAAGGCTTTCCAAGAAACAGCAGACTGTGCAGTCGTTACTCCAAGGGGTAAGTCAGAACCGCTCAGTCACTAGGAGGTAAGTCAGGAACTGCGAGCGTTTTAAATCTATATATAGTTGTCACACGCGGATAAGTCAAGGACATAAAGTATGTTAAGGAACAGCAGTCTGCAGAGTTGTCACTCATGGATAAGTCAGTGATTGAAACCAGTGTTATTTTTCACTATTTGTGTTTGGTTGAGGTAAAAACAAGTACAAAATTGAGAATGTTTTCAATTGTATACATACTAAGGTTAAACTCATAGAGCAGGGTAGGGAAATGAACTGGAAATTGCGATAAAAAAGAAACCTTAAATTGGAACTGTGCTCTATGCTTAATGCTGTAATTTGGAAAATATCTTCTTTTTGACATTGGTAAAGTGGCTGAATTTCGGCCCCACATAAGACCAAAATAAACACTTGAAACGTTCACCGGCACAGAAGCCTTTACAGTCGTCACTCACCCGTACGTCCGGGACTGAAAGCGTTCCGAGATACAGCAGCCTATGAAATCATTACTTCCTGGTCAATCAGAGACTGAAAATGTATCCGAACAAAGCAGATTTAACCGCGTCACTCACACAAGCTAGTCCAGACACAGTCGCCTTTACAGTCGTCACTTTCTGGTAAGTCAGGTACTGAAAGATTACCCGGACGTGGCAGATTTTACAGTCGTCAATCGAAGGTAAGTACAGTCCTCACTCATAGGTTTGTCAGCGACTGGAAGTGGTCCCACATACAACCGTCTGTACGACCGTCTCTCATCGGTACGTCAGAGAGTGCGTTCACAGACATAATCGTCTGTGCAGCCGTCTCACGTGGGTACGTCATGGACTTAAAGTATTCCCAGACTCAGCTGTCTGTACAGTCGTCACTCATGATTAAGTCAGAGACTGGACGCGTTCCCAGACACAGCAGTCTGTACAGTCGTCACTCATGATTTAGTCAGGGACTAAAAGTGTTCCCATACACAGCAGTCTGTACAGTCGTCGCTCATGGGTAAGTCAGGGACTGTACGTGTTCCAATACACAGCAGTCTGTACAGTCGTCACTCATGATTTAGTCAGGGACTAAAAGTGTTCCCAGACACAGCAGTCTGTACAGTCGTCACTCATGAATTAGTCAGGGACTACAAGTGTTCCCATACACAGCAGTCTGTACAGTCGTCGCTCATGGGTAAGTCAGGGACTGAAAGTGTTCCCAGACACAGCAGTCTGTACAGTCGTCACTCATGGATAAGTCAGGGACTGTACGTGTTCCAATACACAGCAGTCTGTACAGTCGTCGCTCATGGGTAAGTCATGGACTGAAAGTGTTCCCAGACACAACAGTCTATACAGTCGTCACTCATGGATAAGTCAGGGACTGAGAGTGTTCCCAGACACAACATTCGCTACAGCCGTCACACAAAGGTAAGAAACTGAAAGCTTTCCCAGACATTGGCAGTCTGACCATTATTTATTTACAGGATAGTAATTGACTGAAAATGTTCTCACACACAACAATCTGTACAGTCGTCACTCATGGGTAAGTAAGAGACTGAAAGTGTTCTCACACACACGACAATCTGCACAGTCGTCACTCATGGGTAAGTCAGAGACTGAAAGTGTTCTCACACACAGCAATCTGTACAGTCGTCACTCATGGATAAGTCAGGGACTGAAAGTGTTTTCACACACAACTTTCTGCACAGTCGCAACTCATGGGNGACACAGCAACTCTGTAGAGTCGTCACTCATGGATAAGTCAGGGACTGTACGTGTTCCCATACACAGCAGTCTGTACAGTCGTCGCTCATGGGTAAGTCAGGGACTGAAAGTGTTCACAGACACAGCAGTCTGTTCAGTCGTCACTCATGGATAAGTCAGGGACCTAAAGTGTTCCAATACACAGCAGTCTGTACAGTCGTCGCTCATGGGTAAGTCATGGACTGAAAGTGTTCCCAGACACAACAGTCTATACAGTCGTTAATCATGGATAAGTCAGAGACTGAGAGTGTTCCCAGACACAACAGTCGCTACAGCCGTCACTCAAAGGTAAGAAACTGAAAGCTTTCCCAGACATTGGCAGTCTGACCATTATTTATTCACAGGATAGTAATTGACTGAAAATGTTCTCACACACAACAATCTGTACAGTCGTCACTCATGGGTAATTCATTAACTGAAAGTATTCTCACACACAACAATCTGTACGGTCGTCACTCATGGGTAATTCATTAACTGAAAGTGTTCTCACACACAACAATCTGTACAGTCGTCACTCATGGGTAAGTCAGAGACTGAAAGTGTTCTCACATACAACAATCTGTATAGTCGTCGCTCATGGGTAAGACAGGCACTGAAAGTGTTCCCAGACACAGCAGTCTGTACAGTCGTCACTCATAATTTAGTCAGGGACTAAAAGTGTTCCCATACACAGCAGTATGTACAGTCGTCGCTCATGGGTTAGTCAGGGACTGAAAGTGTTCCCAGACACAGCAGTCTGTTCAGTCGTCACTCATGTATAAGTCAGGGACTTTTAGTGTTCCAATACACAGCAGTCTGTACAGTCGTCGCTCATGGGTAAGTCATGGACTGAAAGTGTACCCAGACACAACAGTCTATACAGTCATCACTCATGGATAAGTCAGGGACTGAGAGTGTTCCCAGACACAACAGTCGCTACAGCCGTCACTCAAAGGTAAGAAACTGAAAGGTTTCCCAGACATTGGCAGTCTGACCATTATTTATTAACAGGATAGTAATTGACTGAAAATGTTCTCACACACAACAATCTGTACAGTCGTCACTCATGGGTAAGTCAGAGACTGAAAGTGTTCTCAAACACAGCAATCTGTACAGTCGTCACTCGTGGGTTAGTCAGAGACTGACAGTGTTCTCACACACAACAATCCGTACAGTCGTCACTCATGGGTAAGTCAGAGACTAAAAGTGTTCTCACATACAACAATCTGTACAGTCGTCACTCACGGGTAAGTCAGAGACTGAAAGTGTTCTCACACACAACACTCTGTACAGTCGTCACTCACGGGTAAGTCAAAGACTGAAAGTGTTCTCACACACAACAATCTGTACAGTCGTCACTCATGGGTAGGTCAGAGACTGAAAGTGTTTTCACACACAACAATCTCTACAGTCGTCACTCACGGGTAAGTTAGAGACTGAAAGTGTTCTCACACACAACAATCTGTACAGTCGTCGCTCATGGGTAAGTCAGAGACTGAAAGTGTTCTCACACATAACAATCTGTACAGTCGTCACTCACGGGTAAGTCAGAGACTGAAAGTGTTCTCACACATAACAATCTGTACAGTCGTCACTCGCGGGTAAGTCAGAGACTGAAAGTGTTCTCACACACAACAATCTGTACAGTCGTCACTCGCGGGTAAGTCAGAGACTGAAAGTGTCCTCACACACAACAATCTGTACAGTCGTCACTCATGGGTAAGTCAGAGACTGAAAGTGTCCTCACATACAACAATCTCTACAGTCGTCACTCACGGGTAAGTCAGAGACTGAAAGTGCTCTCACACACAACAATCTGTACAGTCGTCACTCATGGGTAAGTCAGAGACTGAAAGTGTTCTCACACACAACAATCTGTACAGTCGTCACTCATGGGTAAGTCAGAGACTGACAGTGTTCTCACACACAGCAATCTGTACAGTCGTCAATCATGGGTAAGTCAGAGACTGAAAGTGTTCTCACACACAAGAATCTGTACAGTCGTCACTCATGGGTAAGTCAAAGACTGAAAGTGTTCTCACACACAACTATCTGTACAGTTGTCACTCATGGATAAGTCAGAGACTGAAAGTGTTCTCACACACATTAATTTGTACAGTCGTCACTCATGGGTAAGTCAGAGACTGAAATTGTTCTCACACACAACAATCTGTACAGTTGTCACTCATGGGTAAGTCAGAGACTGACAGTGTCCTCACACAGAACAATCTGTACAGTCGTCACTCATTGGTAAGTCAGAGACTGAAAGTGTTCTCACACACAACAATCTGTACAGTCGTCACTCATGGGTAAGTCAGAGACTGAAAGTGTTCTCACACACAACAATCTGTACAATTGTCACTCATGGGTAAGTCAGAGACTGACAGTGTTCTCACACACAACAATCTCTACAGTCGTCACTCATGGGTTAGTTAGGGACTGAAAGCGATTTCAGGCATAGCAGTATGTACAGCAGTCACTCATGGGCTAGTTATGGACTAAAAGTAAAGCTGCTTTTGCACAGAATATGACATACACATTATAGTTAATGAAATTAAAGACTCTTTTTAACAGAAACATTTTACCACTATTCTACATTTGATATTGGAGATGCAATGTTGATTCTGCATATCCAATAGTCGACGGTTAAATATATATATATATATATGTCACAATTTCAGTTTGTTACACTCCTTTTATACACGTTCAAAATTTGAATGTGTATTGAATGTTTTATACCTCTTTATAGAATAAAATGGATTGGATCAAATAATAAATGACAATCTATCATGCAAATAGCTTGAACATACCAATTTTAACACATAAATCAGAATTCTGTCTGTTAAAATGCAAATGAATAAAAACAAAGTCATTGAATATCAAGCCGTTTAAAAGAATAATTAAATTCACTTGTTCTATTTATCGAAATAAAATATCATATGTGCATTTGGAAGAATTTAACATTTTATCACACATTTTATGAAAGCGAATTCGAAATACTTGAATATAATACTAGTAAATAATATAGCATTAAAAGACAATAGCATAGTTGGAACTTGTTTATTTTCAGAATCATGTCGAAGGTGTGTCCGTGGAAGTCTGCACTATAATGACCCGGCTGGGATACAGAGAGGAAATCATACGGAGACGTATTGAGAAGTACAGGGAATGTGATATGATGATGGACTCACCATCCAGATATGGAAGATGTATCATCACAGCTGGCAGCAAGGCGGAGGGGCTGACCAGCATGTTAGAAAGCGACCATGACGTTTTATTCGTGCTAAACAGTTTCCTCTGTGTGGAAGCTGGAGTCAATCTACACAACATACCAGAAGACATAGAAGTGTACAGGATGGATACGCGTGCATACCCAGGACACTGCAGGATGTTACTAGATAGATCTGCTACTTCACGCTCTGATCAACTTAATTATGCTATGTGTGCTGACGGAAAAGGGAACGCAATGTTAAGCAGCGGCTTTTTGCTTGATGAATTGTCAAAATGTGAAGACACAAGAGGAGTTTCAATGGAACGCGCGGGACCCTCACTACCGTTGCAAATTAATCCATCAATGACCTTGGACAGAGTAAATGCAATACCCTGTCAATATCCCGGCATCTTGCAGAGATGGGCTCAACGATCTCGACATTGGCCGCCACCGGATGCAGTGAAGAAAGTCGTATCATTGGGATCTGTTGTTACTCCCGTAGGCTTTAAAGGCAGTGAATACAGATATTTAGAATGGAGGATTTGCTTTAATATAGGTGAAACGGAACTCGTTAACAATCTAAATATCACCCAGACAAAATTGTATGTTATTCTAAAAATGATTGTAAAACAGATACTGAAACCAAAAAATAAAGAAATAACATCCTATGTGCTGAAAAATGTAATGTTTTGGCAAGCTGAGAGAAATTCACCTGCTATGTTTCAAGAAAGAAATTTTATCCATTGGTTACATGACGCTCTGGGAACACTAAGAACTGTAATATCTATTACACAGCTGCCATACTACATGATTCCGGAGCGTAATCTGATGGCAGCGTGTGGATTGCAAGATGCACAGCGGCGAAAATGGGAAGCAGATATCACGGACATGATGGAGGAAGGTCCGGGGGTTATACTAAGATTGCCGATGATACGACAGGCTATTATCTGTCACCCAGAGCCGCTATTGTTGTTCAGCAGGAGACGGATGGAGCTGGAGTTGCTGGAACTGGAGGTGGAGAACAGAGTCGGGCAATGTCTAGATGAGAACGGGGACTACGATATATCGGATATCATCCTGCAAAAGATAACGAGACGGCAGACTGAGATAGCGAATGAAGTTGTTCAACGGATGTTTATGGAAGGCAGCGTTGTTCATGATGCAAAGGATGTATATAACACATTCTTAATGTAATTACGATATATTTCATGGTATTCACAATGAAACAATTTATTGTGGATGTGCTATATCAAGTTTTTATTGTAGGCTAAGTAGTGAACTAAAAAACTGATAGTGAGATAAAAAAAAATATATATAACTTCGTTGTAAAACTACTTTAAGTAGCTTACACTTAAACAATTGAAATGCTTTATAGAAAAACAAATGAAAACGATAATTAGAATTAGATGTATTAGAGGTTGTGGCGGGGTGGTAGAGGTGGTGAGGGAAGTAGTGTGGGAGGTATAAATAAAAGTTTGTCTACTCCGCATTTTTGATAAGGACTTTCATTATTGAATTCTGATTGTGACACTATTGGATGAATACATATGGTCTTAATACATACTATTGGATGAATACATATGGTCTTAACGCAAACTTTATATTAAAGGGATGGGAAGCAAGATATCATAATTATTGAAACTGTTTGTCATATGACTTGCTACATTATTTACAGACTCTAAATAGAAATTTGCATACATTACTATTTTGCATATTTAGTTTTGTCTACAAATGCAACACAATGAAATAAAATCGCTTATCGGTGATACATTAAGCAAATATTGTTCTCTCGTTTTAGTAAACATACTTTATGTGTCAATTACTATGTTTCAGTATTGCAGTTTTAGGCACAGACATAATTACATATTTGCAGATATTCTGACATTTATTATGGTGTGTTCTTAGAAAAAAATATTTAAAAAAAAACAACAACCCTATTTTGTTTTTAAGGACATGAATAATTGTTCATCATATCATGTTTGTCGAGCCCGTATAAATATATATAAAAGTATATATATAGCATTTACAATGGTCGAATTTATGTGAGTGCGTTCGTGTGTGCGCCAGAGCGTCTCCGAAATGTAACTTTGTCATTCATCATGAGATTTTAAATAACTTACCACACATTATCAGCTATACTAAGTTCGAAAATGGTCCCGGTTCGTTAATAACCATTGCGGCCACAGGGCGGAGAAGTTTCTTTACAGGGCTATAATGAAACATTCTATACACTCCAGATGTCACATTTTGTCTACAATATTCATGAAACTTGCAGAGAACATTTGTTCTCATAATATCTCAGCCGACTGGAAAATTGTCCCGGTCCGTTAAAAAAAAACATGACCGCGATATGGCAGGAAAGTTTTCCTTATTAGGTTATAGTAAAGTCTTGTCAGCACAATATTAGTTACCATTNAAAAACAACTTTCCGGAGGTCCGATTGTGGTAAACTTTTGATATGTTTTTAAGGACCTTCTACCCTACCAGGATCAGTTAAAATACCTTTTGTAGCAATTTTTTTGGGGGTCAAAGTGTATATTGACCCTCCTTTTTTGGAGGTTCGCTAGTTTTTAGGAACTTTTCTTGCAATCTCATTAATATTCATAGATATATAGATATGCAAATGTACTAATTTGCATATTTAACTGCAGATCATACAAGGTTATAATGATAATCTTCATTTTTACACCAAACTTTTTGTTCTAGAACCAATTTTGAAGAAATATTTGAGAATTATACCAGGTAAACTAGCTTTTAAGTCAAAGCCTGACGGTTGCCATAGAAACAGCTCAAATATAACTTATAGCTGCCCAACTGAGATTGTTATCACACATTTTGTTTCTTTATATTGAGTATACAATCAAGTAAGATAGGTATTGTTTTGACCCCCTGAGTGGTACACCCCAACCCATCTGGCTGATAGACTTATAACACTTTATCAAAACATGTGTTCTAATGAAATCGCAGCCGAGTTCAAAAAATGGTTCCGGTTAGAAATCAAGGGCAGAAACCTCATTGTTTATACAAACACCACAAAAGCTGCTTAGAACAGATTAGTTCCTTCGGCTCCCAGGTAAGCGACTTAGGGCTTTTGGTTGTCCTGTTAAAGGAGTAATTGTCCTTTGTTTAATATTACATATAAAATCGTTTATGTTCAACTCCACTTACATGTTGCGTGCGGTCGTCTTGAAACCTTTTACAGAATAATTATCTGCACTTTCTGCAGCGCATTTTTTCACGGTTCCACGATTGCGTAATTTTTAACTCACCGCAGCACGAAGTGCTCATGGTGAGCTTTTCTGGTTACCATATAAACATAATGGTCATGCGTCGTGTGCACTCGTCTGTTAGCTTTTTATTGCGCTTAATGTCACCTTTTTATTGCTCTTAATGTCACCTTTTTATTGCTCTTAATGTCACCTTTTTATTGCTCTTAATGTCACCTTTTTCATCCCATCTTGATAAAGCTTGCTCATTATGTTTATCTTGACAATAAGCAGGCCGATGTCGAAGCGTTCGTCCAAAACTAGGCCACGTGTTGAAATGTTAGAAAAAAAACATTGTTACCAATATAGAGGCTACCGTTTTGACTCAATCTAGAAGAAACTCTACTATTTCTTACCATGTATTTATGATTGAATTTAATGCATGAATTCATAATTTGGGGAGGTATTTCAGCATTTTCCTCCCTAGATGTTTATCGCATGTTCAACACATTCAATGATTTACTCTTTTTTTATTAAATAATTTGCACATAGACTAGCTAATTACCTTCGCAAATCTGACAGTACAGTTATATTTTTTCTGCTCGCATCGTCTTCCCGTTTGAGCCTTTTAGTTGACCGTACAGTTCATCATAATAATAAATTATTTGTTCAATCAGAGCCTTTCGCTTTCAGAAAATTTATCTGACCTAGGCATTCTCACTTAGCATAATGTCGCAGACGAAAATAAAACTGACACTATTTCCCGTAAAAATGTTATAAATCAATCCGTTATGAAGAACCTTGCTTACATTTTTAACATGTAATACATATTTGAGTCGAGGCGGCACGTTGAGTCGGTCTCAACTGAGATGAGTTTTGAGTTCGTTCGTGAGCTCCCCATCGATCTCAATTCTCAGGTGAATGGGAACTCAAATGTCATTTTCTGTGTTGAGCTTAAAACCTGCGAACGTCCGTTATTCTAGGCCAAGATAGTAGACTTCGACAAATATTGCTCACATCATGCCACAGGGGTTGAAACTTAAAAGCTCCCCAGATTAATATAAACTTAATAAACCGGTTAAATGCTTTATAAACAAAATCCACTGTCCAACGCATGCATGCATGCATGTGGCATATTTTTCATAACTTTCTTGCAGTACAAGATAACGAGCCTTTCAACAAGAAAACATTTCAAAAAATCAGTACACAATTAAAAATGAGATTGATCTTCATGTGTAAATGACTAACAAATACATCCAAGGGCGATTACGAAGTTACTAAGTGACTTTTGAACGTTAATTATGAGTAACAAACCACCAATAAAGACCATACATCGGCTTCAATAAGTAAGTCTTATTTCAACTACAATTTGAGTATACAGCTTTTGTTTTGCAATTCTGAGACAAATTTAAATGCGTTCGAATAAATTAATTAGTAATTGAAAGAAAACATCAAAAAATGTATCCACAGGGTTCCAACTCTGTCACTTGATGAAGCGTTTTATGCTGAGGTCTGATGACTGTTTCCCGACTTGTTTGCCAATGTTTATTGTGGTTTTTTTCTATCGAAGTACCGTAGTGTATGGTAAGAATTGGACATTAAAATGGTGTTTATTTACAATCCAGTCATTCTCTTACAAGGATTTGTTTTAAATAATTGTTTGCAGTCGTGTAAAGACTGCTCATTAATACTTTTCATCAGCCAAATATGTTAATGAGTAGTATGTACTTTAAAAGGGCATCTTTGGAGCATTTTTGAAGATACAACATGTTTAAATTGCCAATATTTATCGCCTAAATGCCACTGATTATTAGACGATATATTTTAAGATGTCGCTGTTTATGGACGACAACTTTCATTTCATGAACATCATACCCGCTACAGGAAATAACAATCAGAGCAGTTAGTCATGTTTGCTAAACATCATCCTACACTAGACAGTTTGATGTTATGGCCCACATATTACAACTTTGTTTGAAATAATAGGTTAAAAAAGAGTAAAATGCAACTAAGTTGTAATTTACTTTTATTTAATACTTGTGTAAACATAAACCAAATATGAGTTGGAGTTTTTATTATTACACTCATTTTAAAGAATGTGTAATTGAAATTGTTTAATACCAAAGTCAGGATTGACACCAAAGACCGCTCCAATCATAACGCTGTTCGATTGTCAACACCATACTGTGCAAAGCACGTTGGTGTTGGTGCTGATGACGAAAAATAGGTTGACACCAAAGTACTGTGCAACAGTGAATACATGTTACACGAGATAAATGGTTGTAAGCAGTGCTTCTGAAATTCCCAATCGAATTGTCAACAGTGCTCAGGTCGCATAAAGATAATAATACCCTTGTTATTGATTAATACGCAGTAAGCGTTTTTTTTTAATTCAATGCCACAAGGATTGACTGCAACTCATTTATGAAAAAAATATCATATGCGTATCTCTAGCCGTATCGATAAGAAATCGTGTTATACTACTATAACAGAGAGATTACATGTGCAACTGAGAGAATACAAGCACCACAGATATGAACGTGACGGGGAAGGTACAAGTATTATTGTAATGTTCAACTAAGTAATTGTGTAAAACTTAAGACAACATTTACAGAATGTATGATTTTACTTACACTGGATCAGTAAGACAATACACTAAACATAAATTTACTGATAATATTACGCATAAAGACACATATTTCAAATGTAAAAAAGAGCTGTCGAATACTGTCAGAAATTGTTTTCTTTCATTTGCGGTCCTTATATTATTTGTACATAAAGCAAGGAAGCGGTAACATGGCGTAATGATGCTAATGTTCGGTGCGCGGTATATATTTAAAAACCACTTTGCTTTTACTGATGCTTTTCTTGATGTGTTTTTACCAAACAGCCTGCGTGACAGGTTACGCAACGAAGAAGGTGTAGTTGAGCTATAAGTAACGGAGAGGGTACTGAACCGCTTTTACACCGTGTAGATGTAAAACGATAATGAAAAATAAACATATTTATCATTAGTCTGTTGGACGATTTAAATACTGAACTATTTAGGGAACAAATCAAATTCCATATTGAAATTTATTACATTCAAACAGGCCGATCTTCAATTTGTGCTCAATGTAATACAATGAAATCAACCTTGTTCAAAAACGACCTTCATACATTAATCTTGGAAAATAATTCGTCTCAAGCCTGTTTCAATAGAAGTATAGTTAAATGGATTTCTTTAATACAGTGCCGAATTAATATTAATGTTGTCTTTAATTCTGATAATTAGGTCACTGTTTAAAGTTATTTATTGTCATATGTATGTTCTATTTGTTGGTATTTATTGTAAATAAATATTTATTTCAGTATTGTTTCTACAACTTATGTGTATATAATACAAAGTATATTCGTATATATGGAACATAAATTTGTACATTATATGCAATGCACGTATTAAGCATGCCCATTTACTGATAGAGTTATACAAACACGTGAGAACTGTTTTAAATCCAGACAACATAATGGTTATCCATGTTATCATCTTTATAAACATTATTTGGTGTGACGCGGGCGCTATAAATAGAATGTATACGTTTAGTGGTATCCATTACTGCTGCTCGACTTTAATCGAGTGATTACACTGAAGGTGAGTTAATTTATAATAAGCTGTCTTTCGCAATATAGTTAAAGTTTACTTCATTTGATTTATATGAAGTTTTTTTTTTACTATTACACAATAATGTAAATTGAATATCGCAAAAATATTTGCTCTGCCTTAACCATTCATAGTGAGATTATTTTGAAATCGAAAGTGCAAAATCAATTTCAAAAGTACTTTTTATAAATACTACTGTAACATTGCGATATCTACTCAAATGTGCGATTGTTTTGCGTTACGTGTAAGAGTTGTTTAATATCTGAATAAAGCTTTTTATATCAGAAACATCTGAGATGAATACTTGGTACTTGTATTAGTTTTCAAGTTTTAACACGCATACAAAAATAAAATTGAAACACGAATGGGGAATTCCATGCGTAAATTGCGAAAACATTTTGTACTGAAAGGTACGTAAAATGATTATCAAGACAATCATTATAGACTGATTTGAAAACAATAAGGTTCTTTCCCAGATAATTATTATTACACAGGCCAATTGATAACCTTATGTTAGATCACTGTGACGAACATGTTTTACACCGGAGTTATCGACATCTTCCCGTTTAATTTCATTTAAATGTTAAAATAAATGTGTACTTGCAGACGACTGAAAATGGCGGAAGGAAGCACCGATCGTAGCATGACAGAAACTGAAAGGGTTCCAATACACGGCAGCCTGTACAGCCGTCACTCTCGCGTAAGTTAGGGACGGCAAGCGCTCCACAGACACAACAACATGTGCAGTCGTCAATCTCGGGTTATTTAGGGACTGTTAGCGTTCCCAGAAACAACAGCTTTAAAAACGTCCTTTGGAGGTAAGTGAGAGACAGAAAGCGTTCAAAAGAAACAGCAACCGGTGCAGTCGTCATTCATTGGTAAGTCAGGGACTCTCAGTATCTCGGAGATAAGTCAGCGACTGAAAGCGTTCCAAGACACAGCAACCTGTACAATCCACACTCTTAGGTCAGTCGGAAGCGTTCCCATACTTAGCAGCCTGTACAGTCGTCACTGTCGGGTAAGTCAGAGCGTGAAAGCGTTCCCAGACACAGACTGGTATTGTCATCACTTACGGGTCAGTCAGACACTGACACCGCTCAAAAAACAGCGGAATGTACAGTTGTCACTCACGAAAAAATCAGAGACTGAGAGCGCTCCAAGAAACATCAGTCGTTACAGTCAGAGACTGAATGCGTTGCCAAATACAGCAGCCTGTACAGTTGTCACTCACGAGTATGTCAGAGGCTTAAGGCGTTCTCGGGTATGTCACAGACTGAAAGCGTTCAGAGATACAGCAGCCTGTACAGTCGTCCATCAAAGGTAATTTAATGTCATGAAGCGTTCCCAGACATGGCAGTCTGTACAATTGTCACTCATATGTACATCACTGACTGAAGGCCTTCCACAACGCAGCAGCCTGTACCGTCGTGACTCATGGGTAAGTCAGAGACTTAAAGCGTTCCCAGACATAGCAGCGTGTATAGTCGTCACTGGGTAAGTAAGAGACTGAAAGTGGTCCCAGACACAGCAGCACGTACAGTCCACACACACACAGGTTATTAAAGGACTAGAAGCGTTTCCAGACACAGCAGCCCCTACAATTGCCACTCAAGTGTTCGGCATTGACTGAATTCCTTCCCAAACGGAGCAGTCTGTAACGTCGTTACTCATGGGTAAGTCAGGGACTGAAAGCGCCCCAGACACTGCAGCCTGTATAGCCTTCACTCATGGGTAAGTCAGGGACTGAAAGCGTCCCAGACAAACTGAATCATTTTATAAAAGCGGATTAGACAATACGGGATAAAATAAATGTATTTAATATAACGTTAAAAAACAATGCAAAAATTTGGTTTATTTTCAGAATCATGTCGAAGGTGTGTCAGTGGAAGTCTGCAATATAATGACCCAGCTGGGATACGGGGATGAAATCAGATGGAGACGTGTTGAGAAGTACAGGGAATATGATAGGCTGTGTAACGCATTAAACAAAAATGCAACTCTCATCACTGCTGGCAGCAAGGCAGAGGGGCTGACCTGCTATTATGAAAGCGACCATGACTGGTTAGGTGTGCTAAAACGTGTCCTCTGTGTGGAAGCTGGAGTCGATCTACACACCATACCAGACAACATAGAAGTGTACAGGATGGATACACGTGTATACCCAGGACACTGCAGGATGTTATTCGAGAGATCTGCTTCCACAAGTTTTACTTGTTTTCAGAATTCCCTTTGTGATGACGGAAAAGGGAACGCTATTCTTAGCAGCAGTTTATTTCTTGATGAACTGTCAAACTTTGAGACAAAAAGCCTTAAAGGTGTTCCACTTGAACGCGCGGGGCCATCTCTACCGAGGTCAACAAAACAAGGGCAACATGTCGACTTTGTCGGGGCAATACGCTGTCAATGCCCCGGCATCCTGCAAAGATGGGCTCAACGAGCTCGACATTGGCCGCCACCGGATGTCGTGCAGAAAGTTTTATCGTTGGGATCGTTTGTTACCCCTGTAGGCTTTAGAGGCAGTGAATACAGGTATTTAGAGTGGAGAATTTGCTTCAACACTGGTGAAACGGAACTCGTTAACAATCTAAATGTCACTCAGGCAAAACTGTATGTTATTCTAAAAATGATTGTTAACGAGGTACTGAAACCAAACAATAAAGAAATAACATCCTATGTGCTGAAAAATGTAATATTTTGGCAAGCCGAAAGCAATTCACCCGCAATGTTTCAAGAAAGGAATTTGATTCACTGGTTATATGACGCTCTGGGAAGGCTCAGAACCGCAATATTCTCCACACAGCTGCCGTATTACATGATTCCTGAGCGAAATCTGATGGCAGCGTGTGGATTGCAAGAAGAACAGCAGCGTAAATGGGTATCAGATATCACGGACATGATGGCCGAAGGTCCTAGTGTAATACTGCGATTGTCGAAGATTCGACAGGCCATTATCTGTCACCCAGAGCCGCTGCTGTGGTTCAGCAGGAAAAGGATGGAGGCGGAGATGCTAGAGCTGGAGTTTTTTACGAAAAGACAAGCGCTATCTATAGATGACAACTATGGCTCGGATATCATCCGGCAGCAGATAATGAGACGCAAGCTTGAGATATTGATTGAAGTTGTCCAACGGATGTTTATGGAAGGCAGCGCTGTTATTGATGTGAATACTCTACAAAAGAGATTCTTGATGTAATAATGAATTTAATTACTATATCGCATGTCATCACAATGCACAAATTGATTGTTATTTGCTATATCCGATTTTCATTGTATGATCAGTAGCGAATTAAAAAATGGTCAGTTAGATTACAACCTCTCAATTCGTTGTAAAACTACTATAAGTAGCATTAACGTACACAACTGATATGCTTTAAAGGGGAAAAACGTATATAAAAAATGCAATTAGTGGTATCAGAAGTAGAAGTCGTTGTGTCTGTGTGGTAGATGTGGTGATGGTAGTCAGATGAGCATTGTTTATGTGGACTTTTATTATTGTATTCTGATTGTATAACTATTGGATGAGTATATATATCGTCATAATGTACACGTTATGCTATAGGGTTGGGAAGCCAGATATAAACAATTATTAAAACTTTTTGTCAAAGGTTCCGCTGGGAAGCCAGATATACACAATTATTGAAACTTTGTGTCAAAGGTTCCGCTCCATTATTAACACTCTCTTGGCATTTGTCTTTTTAAAAAAAAATACAAAATATACATACCGGTACATCAATATTTCGTATGCTTAGCATTGTCTACTAATGAAACATATTGCTGTGGAAACGCTACTCGGAAATACATTAACCATATATTATTAACAGTTTTTTTGTCAATTTAGTAAATTTATTTTATGTGTTAATTACTATGTTTCAATATTTAAGTTAGTAGTCACATATTAAAGCAATGCCATGTTAGCAGATCAATCATACATACAGTATGGCATGTTCTTTAAAAAAAAATATTACAAAAGCCTACCTTTTTTTCGATCGTAAGGACATAAGTAAGTGTTACAAAAATAATTGTTGTAGAGCTTACTTGCAGTTACAATGGTCGAGTGTATGTTACTGCGAGCGTGTGTGCGTTCGAGCTTGGCCGGATGGTTACCTTGTAATTGATCATGAAATTGTTAATAACAAACCACAAATGGCCACCATGAGGAGAAAGCTTGTCGTAAACGCCAAAGGTCTTGGTTCAACTTGTTAAATAATTAAAGAATTGTTGACAATGGGCACGGCAGATTGCTGAAAGGCATCTATTTTGTTTTAAAACTGAGAACATACGATCAATTTAAAAGGCATTAGCATTCGCAACAATTGTTGCCAATACCATCAAACTAGGATCAAATTTAAAGGCATGAATGTTTGCCAATTTGCTACGAATGTTGCTTTTACCATCCAAATAATTCAGTCTTCACTCAATAATTATGCCCCCCCCCCCTTCGAAGAAGAGGGGGTATATTGTTTTGTACATGTCGGTAGGTCGGTCGGTATGTCCGTCCGTCCACCATATGGTTTCCTGGATGATGACTCAAGAACGCTTAGGCCTAGGATCATGAAACTTCATAGGTTCATTGATCATGACTGGCAGATGACCCCTATTGATTTAGGTCACTAGGTCAAAGGTCAAGGTCACAGTGACTAGAAATAGTAAAATGGTTTCCAGATGATAACTCAAGAACGCTTACGCCTAGGATCACGAAACTTCATAGATACATTGATCATGACTTGCAGAAGACCCCTATCGATTTTAATGTCACTAGGTCAAAGGTCAAAGTCACAGTGACTCGAAATAGAAAAATTATTTCCGGATGATAACTCTAGAACGCTTACGCTAAGGATCATGAAACTTCAAAGGTACATTGACCATGACTGGCAAATGACCCTATTGATTTTCAGGTCACTAGGTCAAAGGTCAAGGTCACAGTGACTCGAAACAGTAAATTGGTTTCCGGATGATAACTCAAGAACGCTTACGCCTAGGATCATGAAACTTCATAGGTACATTGATCACGACTGGCAGATGACCCCTATTGATGTTCATATCACTAGGTCAAAGGTCAAGGTCACAGTGACTCGAAACAGTAAAATGGTTTTCTGATGATAACTCAAGAATGATTAGGCCTAGGATCATGAAACTTCATAGGTACATTGATCATGACTCGCAAATGACCCCTATTGATTTTCAGGTCACTAGGTTAAAGGTCAAGGTCACGGTGACTCGACACAGTAAAATGGTTTCCGGATGATAACTCAAGTACACGTACGCCAAGGATCATGAAACTTAATATGTACATTGATAATGATTCACAGATGACCCCTATTGATTTTCAGGTCACTAGGTCAAAGGTCCCGGTGACTTGACTTAGTGAAATTGTTTCCGAATGATTACTCAAGAAAGCTTACGTTTAGGATCATGAAACTTCATCGGTACATTGAACATGACTTGCAGATGACCCCTATTGATTTTCTGGTCAGTAGATCAAAGGTCAAGGTCACGGTGACTCGANTATAAATGTATTGGGGTATACGTTTACGGTCAAAGTTGGTAATGAAAAAAATACAAGCTTAAATCAATAGACCAGTGTAAGAATTATGTAAGCAAGTTATTCGGGTATCGGAAACTGTCATGGAGCACATACTCGAACCGTTCTGCGTAGTGTTAGTCAGCTGCCTGGTTTTAACACAGGTTCCTAGAAACGGCAACGTGTCGAATATTATTGCCTCTTTTGCTACATAATTATGTTCCTAGAACCGACGACATGCTAAAATGCAATAGTCTCTTTTCATGCATATGTTCCTTTAACCGGCAACCTATGCATATTTGTTAAAATACAATAGCCAATGAGTGTATTTATTAGACCGGAATAGCCTCTTTATGTTCAGTGTTCACATGTTATTTGAACCGGCACCGTGTGCGTATTTGTTAGACTGCTATATAATCTTTATGTTTAAATGTTACTTGAACCGACACCTTTTGTGTATTTTTTAGAATGTAATGGTCAGCTTATTGTCAACTAGATCCGACACCCTATGTGTATTAGATATATATATATATATATATATCATGTCGATCCGGTTTTTTGAGGGAGCTTTTACCTTTTGACTAATTAGAATTTCGTTTCTGCGTGAGATCTCAGACACTTATGATCCGCATTTGATTCAACTTGATATGAAGCATCCCTTTAGGGCGGAGATCTTCATTGGGTCAAATAATATTTCAGGAAGTTATGTCGCGCGAGATCTCACAAACTAATGCTCCAAAGTTGATGAAAGTACTGGGTTAGATCACATGAACTGAATTTCTGATTTTGATCAAGCTTTACATGCAGGCGGAAATATGTATATTTTCATGTTTTATCACCCAGTGACTTTTTATGGAGTCAATGCATTTTGAATAAATATTCGTTTGCACACATTTTACCAATAATTTGACAAACCGCATCATCGAAGAGCATCAATCGGTTTTAATGATATTCATGTTACTTAGTATTAAAAGTAACAATGATACAGCGATATTTAAGGGTTGGCAATTGCATCCGTTTGTTTTAGTTTGATTTTTCGCCGTTTTCTGTCATTTTACGGTTCACCAACTTACGAAATACCGCTAGGGCCATCGTGGTTACACATTAAAATCCAGAGGGCGACAATGCGACAACGCGATAGTACAATGACGACAATGCGATAAATTGCCGATAAAACGATGACGACAGTGCGACAATACGATGGCGACAGTGCGATAGTACGATGGCGACAACGCGATAGAACGATGGCGACAATGCGATGACGACAGTGCGACAACGCGGTAGTACGATGGCGACAATGCGATAGTCATATCGTGCTGTCGCCATCGTTTCATCGCATTGTCGCCATCGTACTATCGCATTGTCGCCATCGTACTATCGCATTGTCGCCATCGTATTGTCACACTGTCGTCATCATATTAATAACGCATTGTCGTCATCGTATTATCGCACTATCGCATTGTCGCCATCGTACTATCGCACTGTCGCCATCGTATTGTCGCACTGTCGTCATCGTATTATCGCATTGTCGCCATCGTACTATCGAGTTGTCGCCCTCTTGATTTTAATGTGTAACCAAGATGGCCCTAACGGTATTCCGTATTGAATAGCTGGGTAAGCAGTAATATGTGCACATAGTTATGTGGCGGGGTAAGAATCGAACCCGCGATCATCGGATTTGTAATACAGAGCTCTACCAACTGAGCTAGCCAGCCCGGTCTGGGTTGGCACTAAGTTTTCAACGACGTTGTAAATCCTTGTTAATATAATAGTGGGTGTCAAACAGTTGGTTTCAGGTAAATAACGGTACTGTACATTGACCAATCTTGATGAAACCTTGGGTATAGCAAGCTTGCATAGAGACCCAGCTTTGGGATTGTATTTGGGAATAGTCGGGCAAAGATAGATGTTACTTAAAAAAGAAAAACGGTTTCCGCCCAATGAGTTGAGTTTGGATTATGGTTGTGCACTGATATTGTGTGTGTGTGTAGCGTACCGGGTACATGCAGACCTTGACGTTTTGAGTTATCGGGTCAAGGTTATTGTCACTATAACTAAAACGTGGAAAACGCTAAAAAACCTTGATTCTGGATGGAGGTATAGCATTGATATGTTGTGTTATGTAAGCTTACATGCAGACAAAGCTTCGGATTGCATTTGGGTCCAGTTAGGTCAAGGTCACTGTTAAAGTTTCTGCTCAATAACTTCGATTAAGGTATTGCACCAAACGTTTGTGTGTAATCAGCTCATATGCACATCTAGCTTGGGATTCCATTGGGTGCTTGCCATGACATGGTCAGGGTCACTGTTTCTAAAACTAGAAACATCGTTTAATATCAATAACTTGAGTTTTATTGAGGCTTAAATTGTGCGTGCAGAACTGGTCTTGGCATTGCATTATTTAACTTTATGTACATTAATAAGTAAAATATTAAATCCAAGATTTCGTGGCATTTTCATGTTTCTTGCTCGAGTGTACAAAACGTTTTATGTTTAATATTGTGTGATCATTATTTCATTGACCATTGTATGTAGTTCATAAACAAAACCGTAAACCAATACCACTGTGTGTCTTATAGCTGTGTATATACAACACAAATCAATTATGGCTATGTGATATATTATAATCATTGGTCACAACAAATCAATAAGAGAATAATCATCCACTTTGACATGTTTCAAGAAAACACAATATTTCACGACAACCACCTGTGTATATGTTCATACACACAATCGTAAAACCATTATACATAAGGCGATACAATTGCTGTTTCCCTTAATATCGCCAAAAGCAATAGGGTGCGCGGACTTAACATGTTTCTAAACTTTATTTTAAGATTTGAGAGTAATTTCCCACCGTAGTAAGGATATTTAATGACAGAACCTTTTCTTAATCTCTATCCAACATTTAGCAAATATGGTCGCATGTTGCAAATTGATCAAAATCTCAACCAGGAATACTAAAAAAGTTCATGGTTGGCGTAATAAATTAGGTCGGTTGGGTCAGAGGAAACAAACACATTTACGCCTTATTAACAACACGCTTATTTACGACGACAGTATATATATTTAGAATGTCACATCCTGGTTTATCAAAATTTTGCGCGTGACCGGCTGTCCGCCGCAATCACGTGACCGACAAGAGAGACCACGTGGTCTGCGCAGCCCCAGTGAAGCGTCACCCCACCACCGCCATGTCCGTAGTTGTGGATCACGCGCTGGATAGAAAAGTATGTGGATTATATATTGGTCTCATCAAGTACATTTGATGTGTTTTAGTGTGTGATACCGCGTTAACGTTATCTTAATTGGATAATTGCGCTTGCACCTTTTGGAACAATGTGAATGGTCTCTTTGTATAGTGAAAATTTATGCAATATATAAAACTATTTTCATTTGTATATTACGTTGTATTTATTACTAAAGAAAATCGTTCGAGTACATGAAATGTGAGGATCAAATAGATAATTTTCAATATTTTTTTTAACAATTAAAATGTCCACATAAAACAACCACCTTTTAACCAAAAGTGTATGTATGTCAGATTCTAATGTGAACGAGTACTTGTCTCCTGAAAACGTACCAACTTACGACCATTTATTAATCACAAAACACCCCGTCCTACAAAATAAGTACAACTATATTACCTAAATTCATCAACATGTTCGTTTCTTTAAGACTAAAAAAAGTGCATGCATGTCAGTTATGTACTTGTTTCATCTGACCAAATAAAGTTTACGATAAAAAAAAAAACAGAAAATGCTGTTCAACGCGTTATTCGGGGTCTGTGACGTGATCGCATTTATAGAACATTCATATTCGATGCCCACCTATTTTTCTATAGACAAAGAACACAATAATTATTGTATATCTATTGATAAACAAAGTTCGACTTTCGGATCAAATGTATCACTTCAATTACGCCCTCGTGGTTTAATGCCTATAAACAAGACTTCCAAAATCGTTCTAAAATGGCCGTAACACGCGCATAAAAAAAATCCTTATTAAATTCCCCTCTCTAGTTTTGCTCACCACGTGTTTCCCGCCCATCGCCACGTGCTCGAGTTCGAGACGCACAGAGGTCCGACTGGGCATCAAACCCACGTGATCACTCTGCACTTTCGCCGCCTGTAAAAGTGAAATACAACAAGCAAAGAAGAGTCTGTGTGAAACGGTATTGGGGTGTTTGCGTATTATATTATTATAATAAAAGGTAATATACTAAATTATGCTCTATGCCCCTATTCGTAATGACACACCGTTCAATGTCCATATGACGTTTGCGTGTACAATAAAATCAGGAGTTCGAGAGAAGGTTAACGCAGAAGCTTGTCGATGTAATCTTGTGTACGAAAATGGCCCCGAGCACATTTTAATTTGCTAAAAAGCAGTAATGATATGAAGTTCAATAAATAAATACAGCCACGTAATTGCGTATACACTATAAAAACTTAAAATAATGTTAATCTATTTACCTTGTAAAAGTGTATAGTTTACACTTACTACAAAACAACATATACCCACTACACACCGTTCAATCGACTCACGCAACGACTGCGGTTCATGCAACGGCTGAGCTAATATATACACGTCGGTAAAAAGCGGAGTGTAAGTATTTCCATATTCTTTATATTTTACGTATTGAATTGAGCATGTTTGATAGTGTTCTTTGAGAGCCTAAGTAAGAAGGACTTTGTGAACGTAATCCCTACCTTCCGAGCTGCTTACTTTTCAAGAAATTCGTTAGAATGTGGTCAAAAATCAAACAAAATTCACCACTCTCTCAGTTAAACTCTATTTACACAGGATTTAGACCAAAGAAAAATATGAGCAACATATTATTGAAATCTTTAATCATTTGGGTGAGTGGATTTCTTTTTCAATGATTCATACATTGACATTATTGAAACAAGTCATTTACACGCAATATGTCTCAACATCAGGTAGAGGAAGGTTGTGTAACATAGCTGCAGGTCCAACCATAATTTCATAAATATAATTCTTGATTACCTTAAGCATTCCCCCAAGGTACATAGCAAATGCAGGTTCGGATGGGATAGGCAATAAAGTTTGCATAATTGATTATAGAATTGTTGTTTCATTTCCCCAATGTAGTTCAATTATCGGGAACATCTGTTGTGGTCATCACGAACGTATTGGTCAAACGTAAATAATTTCTGCTGGGACATGTGGTACATGCATGAGCTATCCATCCACTCAAGAAGAGTTATTCGAAGGGGTGGGTTTAGTAAATCGGGGGAAGAGAACAGTCAACCAATCAAGAATGGGATAAGACATATCAAAATTTTATGTTTATTTACCTGAGAATAAAATGCTATGTTTTGTTGTAAGAGGGATCGTTATTCTACAGTCCAAGTTTGACAATCGGGAAGAGCAGTCACGCTTTCTTGACGTGGCGGCCATATATAACGGAAATAAATCGCGATGGAAAGAAAAATGAATTGTGTTTGCTACTGTGTGTCTTCTCCACGAACAATACGATTAATAACGATTAATTACGTCACACAGTATAAAAGTACTGTGTGACGATATAACACATTATTGTTCCTGGAGAACACATAGGAATAAAACAACGTGTATATGTTCATCGAAAATAAAAGTTCATTCACTTCTCAAATTTGACATACACGGCTTTTCTTAATTGAAACGCATGAATGCATTTACAAACTTAAAGACAGCTACATGCAGGATGAAAGTAATGTTGGAATCTCCTACTGGAGAGCTTTCAGCATCGTTTTTCACCTGTATCGTCATGTTGTTATAACTAGTCAGAAGTGTACATCTTATAAATCGAGTGACTCGAATATCTTTTATCTCGAAATTCTTTGTATGGTTTATGAACTTCGACATTTCGAGATTCCACTGTACTTCGAAGGAGATTGTCAAATGTGTTTGGCATGCGTTGTACTATATGATTTCCTTCTATCCTTTTCTTAAAATAGCGATTATTATGGCAAAACTCTTATAACGATCTAACTTTCGATCTTTATCGGCTGCGGCTTTCTTTCAAGATAGTTCTATTTGGAATTTAAGGGCCATTGATAATGCATTTGTGATTTGTCACGGTACGACTGAAAATAGTTGAAACTGTATAGAACCCACACATTCAAATAAATTAACAAGTTGAACGTAAATGATTACGCAGATAAAGAATCCGGATAGTGCCATCTATAATCTCGCCCTTCATTCATCAAGGGCGAAACACGACACACGAAGCGACACACGTTATTTTGTGCGACACACGAAGCGACACACGCAACTTTGCGCGATACTTAAAGCGACACACAATTTGTTGCGCGACACACGAAGCGACACACGATATTTTGCGCGATACACGATGCGACGCGTAAGAATGTACCACGAAATATCGCCCTTGTGTAGGTAGCCTAAAAGGCGATATATCGTGGTAAATATCGCGTGTCGCTTTGAGTATCGCGCAAAATATCGTGTGTCGCTTCGTGAATCGCGCAAAATATCGTGTTTCGCTTTCAGTATCTGTCAAAATATCGTTTGTCGCTTTGAGTATCGCGAAAAATATCGCGTCTCGCGTTCAAAGGGCGACACACGATATTTTGGGCGATACACGAAGCTGTATTTCGACTTCAACAAAAGAGCCATTCAGAGGTTCTTCCGCTATTGCGGTATCAATAACAGCTTGCTCTTCAGCGTCCATAGCAGCTAGTGAATCTGAAAATGTAATCGTATAGCTGGTTGTGAACGCAAATATAACCATATCGCTTGTTGTAAACGGTAATATAATCATATAGCTTGTTGCGAACGGAAATACAATCATGTAGCTTGTTGTGAATGGAAATTTAAGCATCATATCGCTTGCTTGGCATGAAAATACCGAAATACACAAGACAAAACGAATTTCGAAGGATTTTACAGAAATACACGGAAACTCCTGAGACATATCGCTTTTAATCCGTTATTCAGGTTGTAATTTAATAAATTCCCAAATGAAAGCATCACGAAGTTACAAATATAAAGTAATGACAGAGACCATTTCGGAAGTGCGTAGGAATCATCTTCATCGCCACACCTGTTATATAACTATTTAATCGTCTTCCAAAGGGAACACATAAACAATTTAAAGTCGCCCCGAATACTTTTATGACTATGACTATTACCTGTATTTCGGTATAGCTCTATATCTTACGGCGCATTTCAGTGTTTTTTCTGTTCCACTTGAAAGACAGGGTGACATAAACATAAAGTAAAGGTGAGAAAAACAAGCGCAAGGCCAGGACTCGAATCCTGAACACATGCATACATTGAAAATGATCTACTGACTGAGTTATCCGGCCCGCTTACACATTGTCTTCTAGCTCGTAAACCAGAGGTCTATATAAGGGGAGTACAAGGGTCTTTACAAGAAAATTATTACTTAAATCCTATGTTTTCGTGCTCATTTAAATCGCTACATCCAGACGATTCTAATCAGCATTCACAACATAGGATATTGGTAACGATTAAGAAAGTTTGCTGTGACAATACGCCTCTTGTCTCGAGCTCTGCAATAAAACATAAACCGCTTCTACATATATTCCATTTATTTATGTTTTAAACTTCTCAGTGTAACAAGATCGTTCAGGAAATTGTTTAAAATTATTACAAAACATAAAATCTTTGGACTGGATCTCGGATACAAACCATTAAAAATAAAATCCTGACTTACCGCTGTTCTGTATAATAAGAAAAAATGACTACCCGGAAAAGAAGGGAAGTAACCTACAAAGACAATCAGCGCGATATTGCTCAATTTTGTATATAATAGCAAATGTTTTTTTTAATAACAGCTAGTTTTTCCATTCAACAAGTTCCATTGGTTAGAAAATATTAGTATGTTCTTCACCGGCAGGATAAGACACAATTAATTTTACCCAATCTGTATACGTCTAAACCCGTGAGCAACCTGTCGATTGACAATGTTTTGTGCTATGCTAAAGAGACATTTAAACGTAAGGATGATGACCAATGGAAACAAGATCTCGTATCCCAACCAAGCTCAGGACTTACCCACAAATTAAACACGAACTTGGATGTGAAAATTATGTATCTATGCCACTGCCAAAGCCCTTTAGATCTTACATTGCTGAAATAAGAACAGGCACCTTGCCGCTGAAAATTGAAACCGGGCGGTTTAGAAACTTAAAGATAGAAGAGAGACTATGCATATTGTGTTATGAACCCAATCAGGTTGAAACAGAATAGTCATTTCTTATTTGAATGTCTATTCTACCTATGTTTAAGATTGTCTTTTTTATAATTGTGTATCAAAGATTAAACCAAACATAACGAAGATTCCGTATAGCGAGAGTCTAGAATGTATGCTGACTGATAAAAGACTTATTTATATATCTGCATTATTTATTCAAGATTGCTATATAAAACACTAGTAAGCATTATATATATATATATATAATGCTTACGAGTGTTTTATATAGCAATCTTGATTTTTTTTACTCGGACTACAATGAGTGTTATTCCACATGTTAACAATTAACAGAAGTAACTCATCTAAACTTTCCATGATATCACGTTTTTTTTATATTATCATGATCCTTACTATTTCCAGAACTATATTGATTTAATTGTATGACTACACACTTATATGTAAGCTCATATATATCTCTCGTGTTATTTCTGTTGATACCAATAATTATCTATATATTAAGCGTCACTTTAATAAAATATACAACTTCTTCAATCTTTGGATAACGGGTTGTCTATATGTTCACAGTTGAAATTACCAATTTTACCGATCTGAGCAGGGAATAACGTCCTCATCTCATCATGCCATTTTCCATTTGTCTTACCCGATGGCATGAGCATAATTTTATTTTTGTAGCCGTTGGCATGACCATAATTAGCCACGGCCGATGTCGTGAGGCGTTTTTGAAACCACACTCGAATTTAATCGTTGATAAAAATGTTGTGTGTTCATGTGGGATGCTGAAATTTGGAATAACCTAATACAAGTGATTAAAGATTTCAATAAAATGTTGTTCATATTTTTCTTTGGTGTAAATCCTGTGTAATTAGAGTTTGACTGAGAGAGTGGTGAATTTTGTTTGATTTTTGACCACTTTCTAACGGATTTCTTGAAAAGTAAGCAGCTAGGAAGGTAGAGATTACGTTCACGAGGCCTTTTTGCTTAGGCTCTCAAAGAACACACTCAAACCTGCTCAATTCAATACGTAAAATACAAAGTATAGGGCAATACTTACACTCCGCTTTTTACCGACTTGTATATAGTAGCTCAGCCGTTGCATGAACCACAGTCGTTGCGTGAGTCGATTGAACGGTGTGCACTACCCGAGTTCCCCGCATGTAGGTACCAACAAGATAGGCATGTATTATATCAAAACATATAACAACTACCCACTTCTCCCGGACAAAGGTACCGTAAAGCTAAGCAGTCACTACAACACATTTCCAAGACCATGTTCCCTGCACATAGGTACCGTCAAGCTAGACAGGTTCTACAAAACAACATAAACCCATCACCAAAGTCCCATGGAAGTATGTACCTTCAAGCTAGGCAGATACTCGGTACATATGTCCCAGATGTGGTCCCGATCTACAGCCCGTACCCGAGTGTCCCAGTCCCCGACCTGGCGTGTACCGCATAGCACCACGTAGTTCATGCTGCAAAAAGAATTGGTCGACATTTTTATAATATATTAGCGTTGCAATTGGAAAATGGGACTAAATGCATGTGCGTAAGCTGTCGTCCCAGATTAGCTTGTGAAGTCCGCGCATTCTAATTAAGTAATTAAGAGACGACATTTTCCACCTAGACTGGATAAAAAAAATGTTGTATTGTTACTACAACTGATGTGTATATTACAAAGACTATATTCGTATAATTGTAACATAAATGTCTACATTAAATGCAATAAACGAACTTATTTAACATACCCATTTACTAATAGAATAACACAAACACGTGTGAGCTGTTCGAAATTCAGAAAACATCAAAGTTATCCCTGATGTCTCTGAAGAGTAATCTTTATAAACATGTTATTTGGTGTGACGCGAAGCTATAAATAGAATGTATACGTAGAGAATGTATTACTTCTGCTTGACGTTAATCGAGCGATCACACTGAAGGTAAGTTCATTTGTAATTAGTTGTCTTTCGAACTATTGTTAATGTTTTCTTTATTAGATTTAAACGATTTTTTTTTT
>VMBQ01003738.1:31990-46000 GCA_007657795.1 Dreissena rostriformis | reverse complement strand
CCTTCCCATCATCATCGTTATCATGACGAGCAATGACAGCAATATGTGTCGTGTTCTGAGAAAACTGGGCAAAATGCTTGTGCGTAAATTGTCATCCAAGATTAGCCTGTGCAGTCCGCACAGGCTAATCAGGGACGACCATTTCCGCTTTTATGGAATTTTTGGTTTAAATGATGTCTCTTCTTAGCAAATATCCAGTTTAGGCGGAAAGTGTCGTCCCGGATTAGCCTGTGCGGACTGCACAGGCTAATCTGGGATGACACTTTACGCACAAGCATTTTGCCCAGTTTTCTCAGAACACGACACATTTTACGGCAGTCAGTTTATCAACTCACACTTCCTGTGATAGCTGGGTTACCAGTTCCATGTGCACATTTTTATGTGGATGGTCATGAATCGATACCGCGATCCTCGGATTTGCAATACAGCGCTCTACCAACTGAGCTAGCCGGCCCAGTCTGACACTAAGTGTTCAACAAAGTTTAAAATCCTTATTTATATATTAACGGGCGGCGCCAAGCAGGTGGTTTCAGGTAAATAACGGCAGTTTACTTTGACCAATCTTGATGAAAACTTGGATATAGCAAGCTTGCATAGAGACCCAGCTTGGGATTGTATTCGGGAATAGTCGAGCCAGGATATGTTATTTAAAATAGAAAAACGGTTTCCGCTCAATAAATTGAGTTTGGATGATGGTTTTACACTGAAATTGTGAGTGTATGTAGCTTATACGAAATCCTAGCTTAAGCTTGCATTTTTGGCTTATCGGGTCATGATTATGATCACTATTACTAAAACTAGAAAAACGCTCATTTTTTTAAAGTTTGGATGGAGTTATAGCATTGACATTTTGTGTTATGTTAGCTTTCATGCAGACATAGCTTTAGATTGCATTTGGGCCGAGTTAGGGCAAGGTCATTATTAAGGTTTCTGCTCAATAACTCGAGTTTCGATTAAGGTATTGCACCAAACGCCAGTGTGTTATTAGCTCATATGCACATCTAGCTTGGGATTCCATTTGGTGCTTGCCATGACATGGTCAGGGTCACTGTTTCTTAAACTAGAAACAAGGTTTCCAATCAATAACTTGAGTTTTATTGAGGCTGAAATTGTGCGTGCAGAACTGGTCTTGGCATTGCACAATTATTTAGCTTAATGTAAATTAATACGTAAAACGTTCAATCCCAGGTTTCGTGGCATTTTCATGTTTCCTGCTCGAGTGAACAACGCTTGTTATGTTTAATATTGTTTAAACTTTATTTCATTGACCATTTTACGAAGTTCATGAACATAAGGTACAACAAAAAACAAATATTGCTATGTTATATATATTATAATGATTGGTCACAACGTATTAATAAGAGAAAAATCATCCGACATTTTTCAAGAACACACAATATTTCATTACAACCACCTGTGTATATGTACACACAATCGTAGAATCAGTATACATAAGGCGACACAATTGCTGTTTCCTCTAATATCTCCAAAAACAATAGGGTATGCGAACTGGGTAGGGGATAATTACAACCAGCGATGCCTGGTATTGAAATGCGCATGGGGGGTTAGAGGGCTAGGGTAAGGGTTGGGGTTAGGGGTCGGGTTAGGGTTGTGGTTAGCCTTAACCCTTACCCTAACCCGACCCCTAACCATTACCATAACCCTAACCCAGGTTATCTCCCCTTTACCAGGCCTCGCTCATTGTAGTTGTCCGCTTCCCATGTGAACTAAACATGTTTCTAAACTTTATTTCAAGATTTGAGAGTTATTTCCCACCTTAGTAAGGATATTTAATAACAGAACATTTCAAAATCTCTGTCCAACATGTAGCGAATATGATCGCATGTTGTAAATTGATCGAAAACTCAACCAGGAATACTAAAACAGTTTAGGGTTGGCACAACAAATAAGATCAGTCCAGTTAGCGGAAACAAACAAATATTACGCCTTACAAAAAATCCGCTAATTTACGACGACAGTGTAAACATTTACAATTGCACATCCTAATCTATCACAACTTGGCGCGCGACCGGCTGTCCGCCGCAATCACGTGACCGACGAGAGAGACCACGTGGTCTGCGCAGCCCCAGTGANAAAAAAAAAAAAAAAAATTCTATGTAATATAAATATTATAATGATTGGTCACAGCGTATTAATAAGAGAAAAATCATCCGACACTTTTCAAGAACACAATATTTCATTACAACCACCTGTGTATATGTACATACACACAATCGCACTACCAGTATACATAAGGCGACACAATTGCTGTTTCCTCTTATATCTCCAAAAACAATAGGGTATGCGAACTAAATATGTTTCTAAACTTTACTTCAAGATTTGAGAGTTATTTCCCACCTTATTAAGGATATTCAATAACAGAACATTTCAAAATCTCTATCCAACCTGTACCGAATATGATCGCATGTTGCAAATTGATCGAAAACTCAAGCAGGAATTCTAAAATAGTTTAGGGTTGGCACAACAAATAAGATCGGTCGAGTTAGCGGAAACAAACAAATGTTACGCCTAACAAAAAAATCCGCTCATTTACGACGACAGTGTATACATTTACAATTTCACATCCTGGTCTTTCACAACTTGGCGCGCGACCGGCTGTCCGCCGCAATCACGTGACCGACGAGAGAGACCACGTGGTCTGCGCAGCCCCAGTGAAGCGTTACCCCACCACCGCCATGTCCGTAGTTGTGGATCACAGGCTGAAACGAATCGTATGTGGATTATAGGTTGTTCTCATCAAGTATATTTGCTGTGTGTTATATTGTCCGTTACCGCGTTACCGTTATTTCAATTGGATATGTGTTCCGGTGTATGCATGATATAAGAATTATTTGTATTTGTACTTTATATAGTATTTTTTACAAGAGAAAATAGTTCCAGCATCGGTAGTAATGTAATGTATGGATCAACTAGATAACTCTTTATATTATATTTTTTTAACTAATAATAATATGTATTTATTTATTTTCTTCTCATAAAACCAAAATTGTATCTACGTCAGAATTTGTAATGATACATAGTTGTTGTCTCCTGAAAACGTAACAAATAGCGAGCAATTTTAACCACAAAACCAATTCGCCCCTCCTCCGTGCTTCATAATAAGTACAGATTTATACATAAATTCCTCAACATGTTTGCTTATTCACAAATTTATAAAAGTTCATGCAAGTTAACAATTGTTTACTTGTTTCATATGACCACATTAAATTGTATGAGGACAAAATACATCAAATGCTAGATCAATATCTTATTCGCCGTCTGTGACGTGAACGCATTTATAGAACATTCATATTTGATTCTCGCCAATTTTTCTAACGACAAGTATTGTTTAAAAAAAACTGTTTTGTAGTCAACATACAGTAACAGTACTAATAAACATTCGTTTTTCTTTCATATTAAGGGCTCAAATTACCACTAAAATAACGCCCTCGTGGTTTAATGCTTGTGAGTAAGAAATCAAAAATCGTTCTTAAATGACCGAAAAACGCAGACAAATAACAATCTTTATTAAATTGCCTGTTTGGCTCACCACGTGTTTCCCGCCCATCGTCACGTGCTCGAGCTCGAGACGCACCGAGGTCCGGCTGGGTCTCAAACCCACGTGATCACTCTGCACTTCCGCCGCCTGTAACAGTAAAATACAACATGCAAAGAATAGTCTGTGTGATCCGATGTTTGGGTGTTTGCTTATTATTATATGCATGCACGAAACAATCAGGAGTTCAAAAAAGGTTAACGGAGAAGGTGTGCACGTATTCATATGTGCGCAAATGGTCCAAAAAACTTTCTGATTTGATAAAACAAACAGTAATTATGAGAAGTTCAATTCATAAATACAGCCACGCAATTGCGTATAACCTATGACGTATTCAATACAAGTAACTTTTTTAATATTTCAAATAGAACTGCTTGACGACTTCCGGGCATACCGATGGTTAATAAAACCGGTGCATACTGATTTAGATAACTCTTCAAGATAAATACATTAAAGTTTGCAAAGTTTCACCAAACATCTTGTCCGCCATCTTCGACACCAGTTTGTATTTTGCTGACATACACTGCACACGAATATGATTTGACACAAATACGCGTTAGGAACGCTAAAATTGTAACGCGCGGCGTTTTGCGTTTTGTGAGCGCTCCTTGTGCACTATGTGTGCGTTCTTTGGTTTGTGCGCTTTAGCATTATAATTATACAAGATCGTTTATGCGCTTTTGGAGGGTATAAAAGCTGTGGAACATGCTCATTCCAGGCCTCTGAACATTGTTTTTATAGGTGGCAGACATTTTTTAATTCTAAATTCATAAGCAACTTGTATGCATTTATTAACTGGAGAGATTAGCTCGCTATTTAAGAGGTTTGTGAAAGTACTTAATATTTATCTATGAACGTGTGCAATCATGTGAAATTTTGCTTAATAAGTGATTTTTTTTTTAGATTGTATACATTCTTGTTCATTTGACCTTATTGCGAACAAAATAAATTATAAACATGTTTTTAATCTCGAATTTAAATGTTTCCATTGTTCTACAAAAACTGTTTATCAGTGTCCATTTTCTTTCCATATTATGAATGTAGGAAAATCACAGCCTTATAAAGTAAAGGCATCATTGATTACAACATATACCCACTACGCCAGTCTCCCGGATGTAGATAACTTCAATGCAGCTACTCAAACACAACATATAACCACTANAAGTTGGTACCTTCAAGCTGGGCAGGTACTTGGTACAAATGCCCCAGATGTGGTCCCGATCTACAGCCCGTACCCGAGTGTCCCAGTCCCCGACCTGGCGCGTACCGCCTAGCACCACGTAGTTCATGCTGCAGATAATATTGGTCGACATTGTAAAAATAGACCCTTTTGTTAAATGCGTGTTACGCCTAAATAAACGTACAAACGTCATCTAGCTCTAATGGACACAACTTGAACAAATACATATCCATTTACCAGTAGTTCTGTTGATTCCAGTATGAATTGGTTAATTAATTACCGGCAACTGCGATGGATGTGCTTCTTTTTAACGCATTTGTTACTTTTTATTGCATAATTATATATTGTGCCGCACTCTGGGAAAACGGGGCTTAATGCATTTGCGTAAAGTGTCGTTCCAGATTAACATGTGCAGTCCGCACATGCTTATTAGGGACGACACTCTCCGCTTTTAAATTATTTCTCGCTCAAAGTAAGTCTCTTCATAGCGAAAGTGTTGTCCCTGATTTGCCCGTGCGGACTCCACAGGCTAATCTGTGACGCAACTTTACGCACATGCATTAAGCCTCGTTTTCCAAGAGCGAGGCTCAATATTTTATGAGTTTTCAATAAATTATGCAAAAGCAATATATTTCAGAAGCAGCTATAAATACTAACGACGGCAAAACGTATGCCAGATGATCTTTTCCAACGCAGATCACAAAATGCCTTACCCACGACGCCTTGGCCTGTGAAAATACAAAAAGGTGTTTGATAACATTTAGACACGGACTAAACAGAATATTCTTGGTATGCCATACCCCGGCAGCACATATCCTTCTGTCCCATCGGCGTATTCGAACGAGAAATGCATTTTCATCCAAGGCGCAAATACCTGAAAATGGTCGTTGTGAACAGATTTGTGTGTTACAATCTTCTAATGGAAATCTTAACTTTAGTTGTACTTAAGTTTCTTTTTTCTTTTGAAATGATTAAAAAAAAATATCTTAGAATTATGTGCATTAATACCCAGGCATTAATCAACACTGTAACCTGTTAACGTCACGTGTATGTTGCATCTATTTCTGAATGAGTAGTTTACATTTACAATCTATCTAAATGTAGTTACACATCGGAGTGCACTGATATGAACTCCTCGCACCGGTTATCTCCCTTATAGGTTATAACGGTGAACCGATCAAACCTTATGATTACCCCCACTAGGCGACCCGGGTTCAATCCCCACTCCCGGCGAACGTTAATTGTGTTGGGTGGTCACTATACCGGACAGTTGTGGTCTCCTCTGGGTTATCTGGCCTCACCAACATGACAATATTTTAGTAAATATAAATACATGTATATGCATACTGAAGTTACACTTAAAAAATTCGTGAGTCTAGTAAGTTAAGAAGGTAGGAGTGATGGGTTCTCACATACTGCAGCCTCAGGCGCGGAATGACCAAATAAACTTCGAAATACAAACATACATCTTACCCTCATGACCTGGCCACGCACCGCCTGCACCTTATTGTCCCCTAGCAACTCCCGCGCACCTGTTCCGGTACAGTTGATAATGACGTCATACGCGTCAGACGACAACTTAAGTGACATGAATGCTAGCAATTTAAGCACACAATTATGACAACACACATAAGTTAAAAGACTACACAAGTAAAGCAGAGTCGCTTAAAAATGTGGCAATATTTGCGAATGTTCGGTCGAGGAATTCAGAAGTACATGGAAGTGTTAAGGTCTTAAAAGATTCTACATGAATATCAACCACAGTCTAAGAGAAGCATAACAAGTAAGGCCCTTAGCGAATATTAAGGAATGTTATATAGGTATTTAAAACGTTCCAGGAAATTTATGAACATATAAAAAGTATCATTACATTCGCGTCGAACGTTTATTTGACTAAGTCTGAGCGTAAAACAACAATATTTTTTTTCAATTATTGTTTATGGAGCTCCCAGATAATACTATTGGTACCTCGTGTAAACTGCGCAGACGTCGCTGCAGCAGACGACCACCTCGCTCCTGAAACCTGAGAATCAGACGAACGTCACACATACGTCAATCAGCACTGTATTGATACATACCATTCATATATGTACTCACATGTGTCATGTCTTACATCCATATGTTTAAAGTTAAAACTTAATTTTGTACTTAAAAAAATAGAATACGTAAATAGCAAGATTTCTAGTATATAATAGAGGCCACTTAATGAATAAGATCGATGAAGTAAAGGAACAGTATATTATATGCATGCTTAACCTTTATGCTTTTTCGAAACTCCCACTGTAAGATATTTACGCCTTTCGATGTTTATTAAGAAAAATGGGAACGCTGGTTTTACAGTGCAACAACTGAACAGTTTCATCATAAACATGCTTTAATCGTTAGTTCTGTCTCGGTTATTGTGTCACGTTAAAACGCGATGTTGTTTTATGTAGTGTACATTTCACACTGACGTTCTGCAGTTATTCATCAACCACTTCTTCGCTGCGCTTTGACGTAAATGAAGATAATACGTTGTTACTGCGCTACGCCACACTACATTTGACAACATACCACAGTGTACAATACATTGCGTTGCCTAGAATAACGCTGTATATGGCGCAGCAAAGCATAATAATAGTTATGAACGGTATGCCGTATTTCAATTTTAAAAGCGAATAACGATCGAAGTATCACGTTGCAAATGTCGCTGTGCAACTTAAGGTGGACTTTGCCTATTATTGCTTTGCGTACTACGCAGTGGTAAGACGTAGCGGTATTTTTTATGACATCGGGGAATCATGCGAAAAGGGAAATCAAACTTCCGGACAAATGTAAGAATATTGATAGTGCTGGATATATAGCAGATGTTTGTATGAATGTACCTTGTTGTCAGCCACTGCAGGTAGAGAGCAGGATCTAACATCACGGTGGTGAAGAAAGTGCCTTTCCTACAACGGCAAATTAAACAAATAAAGCCTCGTTCTTGGAAAACTGTACGTAATGCATGTGCATTTTACGCTTTTGAGAACTTTTTGTTCAAAGGAAGTCTCTTCTAAACGAAAATGCGGACTGCACATGCTAATCTGGAACAACACACATTACGAACATGCATTAAGTCCAGTTTTCCCGGAACGAGGCTCACTGAGTCACATAATTTTACCGAAGGGGCGGAAGGACTAAAAACCCTGAAACATCAACGCTTGTCAATGTTTTACCAACACATAATTACATGGCGGATATATTTATGGGATATGTATTATTATATATAGAAAATCATCTACAAAATATAGGAATACTAAAGACCGTGTTGCTAGTGTGTTAGTGTCCATTAAGGATCAACATTCTCTAGTGATTGTTTACATCATGATAAAATATCAATTTCACGTCATGTAAAAAGATGTTATATTCATTAAACAACGCAACCAGTTTTAAATGGGATGAATAAACATAAATTTGATATACCTAATTTTACTGAACCTGCATTTTCTTCTTAAATTACCACTTTACCATGTTGCTGTAAACAGTAGCATTTATCGTTTATGCCATGAAACGTTCAACATTCTGGATTAACACGCGTGGAATATATTATCTAATTGTCATGTTTATGGTTGTATGAAAACGCATATTCAACAATATATTACAGTGTCTTACAGGTTATAAATAATGGGGTATAATAACTTAGAAAAAACTCTGAAAGGGACTTGTTCACAGATTTTGGCATGTTTTGAAGTTGTCAGTAAATGCTTTAAATTGATAAATATAAATATCAGAACTAAAGAGCTCCAATATAAAAACAAGAATAAAAAGGTTGACCACACCAGGGCTCGAACCACTGACCCATGGAGTACAAGCCAAGCGCCGAAACCACTCAGCCATCCGTCTTCAGATATGTGTGTGTGCAATTCAGAGTTTATGGTCGGGTCTTCGTTGAGCCTTTACGACTACATTATATGCGGACTTGACCATCCGTCTTCACATGGGTTGCCATTTATTTTATACTTTGTATAACCATCCATGTGTTGTTACAAAATATAACGATAACACAAGAAATCGAAAAATTGTAATCGTTTCGCGTCTCAGACGTTTTATAATTGTATTAATTTCTTACGATGATTTTTCGTAAACGAAAGTGTATTTTCAGTAAAAGTCTGCGGTATTAGTGTTATTACGCACACTGATGTACACTGTTCATTTATTTCTTGAATCTGTGACAAAAAAAGTTGAAAAATTATCATTTTGATAAACTGTGAACAAGTCCCTTTAAGTCTAAATTACAAATTACTCAAAACAAAATGTGCGATTCATTTTAAATGTTTCACCAAGAACCACACTGACCTGCTCAGATTTTCACAAACCAGGAATGTTGCAACTTAATGATAGAGTCAAACAACTGAGTCTAAATCATTTACATATTTTTTTTTATGACAAATGTCCTGCGTACATGAAAGAAAACTTTATTAAGAAATCAGATGTTCATAGCTACTGCACAAGAAACTGCAAGTGTACTTTCTATGTTCCTGACATAAAGTCAGCAACAGCTTCAACTTTTTATTATAATGGTGTTTTAACTTGGAATGCCCTTCCATATTTTATTCAAGGTATAAATAATCACTTCAAAATAAAAAAAGAAGCAAAAAACACTTTCTTAACAAGTACCTTTAGGGTTGAGCATGGCCGACTGTGTTTTTTTTTAAGTGTTTGGATATCCCCTGTTTTTTGTTGTTTGTTGTTGTTGTTTGTTTTTTGACGAGTTTATAAAATTCAGTGCTCGCTCAAATTGGTAGTCGTATATTCATTTCACAAACTCTAGATTTGCTAACACCATTATAAAATAATTTAATAACCCTTTAAAATAAAATGTTTGTAGCTAGCTGCAATTTTGTTTATTTGCTATAAGAAGCAGTAATGTAAAGGACCCCTTTGGAAATAAGTCGCAAGACTTTCAAGGGCTTTCCTGGCAGTACATGTCCGTATATCACACTACAATAAACTAATAGTTCGAGGCTTGAACGGAAGACTGTTGTAACTCATATTAAATAAAGAAGGAGATACTGCAGTTTTCCGTTCAGCCCTCGAGTTATCAGTCTAAAATATCAAATTGATAAATGCAATAGAGCTCGAGTTCCAGCTGAAGCACAGAGCGTCAACGTGTAAATGTATCTCAAATTTATACCTCATAAAGTCAATTTAATCTGCGATATTTTTGTGCTCAATACATGTGTTTGTTTTAAGTTAAATTGTTTTAAGCTTCGGTGAAAATCGTAAATGTTATTATTTGACATGTATGTGCCGAATAAACCTATCTATCTATATATATCTATAACAAGTATCTGCTGTATATAATAGAATTGCATTTTATCTTCCACGTCACTTACGTCATAGGGTGGTAAGGGTTGAGTTCGTCTGCACTCATCTCCCGGAAGTTCAAAACCATATCTTTCCAAAATGGTGCCTGTAATAGGACACAAAGGAAAAACTAAGTTCCCATATGTTTACTTAGCCTAATAATCTATTATGCAATATACTGTATAGGTTAATATAAAAATATTCGACTCAAACTAACGAAGTTGTTACAAAAACAGAAAAATGTATTATTTACTTAATAACTTCAGACGTTGTGCTCTTGATTTGTTTTGTTTTCATGTGTTTTGAAATCTGGTGCCGCATATTTATTTTAACTATTGCCGCAGCAAAACGAAAAAAATCGGCGTACATTTACAAATCAATTCGGGAAATCAATTCGATAATAACATGATCTACATGTACACTTCAATTCACCACGTTTAACGTTTATGGAACAACATTTTATATCAGCTTGTTGTCCATTGTGCGTCTTTGTCCACGGAAACCATTGTATGCGTCATTTTAGAACGAATGCGTACACATCAATACTCGCAAACAGATATTTATACATGTCTTATATCATTTTCAGTGAGCAGTATACGTTTATAGATTTAAGTATCACATACATGCCAACAAACAACGCTCTTTTCAATGCAAACGTTTTAAAACATGATTAAATATACAATATACAGCCTGAATCACCGAGAGTTTACTCAAATACCGGTTCATCCGCCTCAGTCATTCTGTAACCGGAAACCATGGTCGCCCCGGTGGCCGGCGCATGCTCACTGTCGGCCAAACCCCGCATGTGCTCGAACGTCTTTCCGCTCCATACTCTAAACGGGTAAAATAAAAGATTTATATATTTAGATTTATATAATATACGAATTGCATGTGCCTTTACAAAGTACCTGTATAAATGTCGTGCTATATAAAAAAAATAATTTACAGTCGAGTCGCCAATAGCGTAAATTCTCCAATTAATATTTTTCTTACTGCTTTCTTTTTCTAAATTTTCTTATGTCATTACGTCAGACCTATTATCCGAGCTTTCATAGGTCATAAAATAATTCGTCAACAATGCTCTGTATCATTAATTAGCGCTCCAATGGCAGATCCAAGTATTCAATCATGTTCCGCGATTTGCTCGAGTCTTACTAGCAAATCGTGGTTCATTATTTTATAATGGGATTTGTTATTTAATACGTTTTTTTTCGCCCTTAAATTATCTAAAATGTCATGATTTACGTGAATGCAAATGAAAACTATCGTGATTTCCATGAATTTCACTTAAAAGTGTTTTGCTTCCGTGAATTGTAATTAAACGTGTCGCGATTTCCATGAATTTCAATGAAAAAAGTAGAATATTTGTTCCAGTAAACCAACATATTTCTACAATGAGGTATACCTGATTACTGGTAAATTAATTACGTCTAATCATCAACTCTATTTCTTTTTGTTTTTTTTTTTTGGTATGTATACGTCGCCAATTAATGGTTGAACATTCTTAACCGAAGGCGACTTAAACTACAATTCATATGGTATTAGCATATTAATGAAATTAAAATAAGCAAATGTGTGCCAGAATACGTTTGTTGTGAATGCGTAAAGCTATTATATGAACATGTAAAACGTTATTTTATGTGTTTCTGACTGCGAACTATATACAATTTAAGTCCGATGGCATGCAGGGCCAAAAAACCCTTCGTCGCAAGGGGCCTCTTTTTCTTCCCCTTTTTCTCTAAATTTACAATCTACCTTAGTATTTTTCATCCCCCAAAGCCAGAAAATTGTGATTTTTTTCCCCGGAAAAAAAGGCTGTGGCCCTTAACCCAAAGTTGGTGTTTTTGACCTGGATGCTGTACAGAATCGCACAGATGTTGATACATAAATAGATCTAAATCGTTACAAACTTGAAATCTGGAAATGGTTATGTTAACCAGTGATTTTTTTTTGCTCAAAATTACAGCCTCTTACAGGCTGCCTCCTCATGGCAAAAAGTAATATTTTCCCCAAAAAATCTTACCAAAAATCCCCCCAAAAGATGCCAAAGTTTTCCAATAATCTCAATACTTGTTGCTTTTTTTTTAAATTTATTAAACAGCTATGTTATTCAGTAGCACTTCATATTATATTAAAAAATGCAGTTCAACATGCACTTATAAACATTTGGAATACTTTTTATTTGTAATCATTTCATAATGTTTAATTTTTCGCAATTATAGCTGTAAAATATAATGCAAAAAAAATGTAATGCGGTGAGTATTGTTAAACCGCTGCCCTTCCTACTAGTGCAGAGAAATATGTTTCATATATTAAGGGGAAATAGCAATTTCCATTAGGTTTGACCCTGACACTAGTTCGTACCTGATATCGCTCTCGGGCGTGTCTCCCAGGAGGTGGGGCTCCCAGAAACCACCGGAAACGTTAGTTGTGGTGTCGGGCGAGAACTGGGCCGCGATCACAGTGACGTCAGCGGTCGGGAACCGCTCAAGCACGCGCAATGCAGACGATAACCCGATCACTCCTGCTCCAATTACGCCGATTTTAACCATAGTTAAGAGTTCAAAATTCAGAACTTTCAATAAAACGTTTGTAAAACTTACTGGCGATAATAGTATAAACAAACAAACTGCACTAAATGAAAGCAACTGACTTTGATCAAGTCCACAAATGTATAATGTCAGATGAGTCTCGTAGGCTATAAAGTATGTCAAGTACAAAGTTGTGTACAAACACGGTTACAGTTCACTATGTCTAAGTAAGTTCCGACTATATGGTTGAGTTTATCTTATGTGTACCTGTTGTCAGCTCAGAAGTATGTAGATACCTGTATAGGTTTGCACTAATTACAATTTACAAACAGTGAAGTATAAGCCCAGTTCCAGGGATACTGCAGTGCAGAATGTCTTTTAAAGGAATATTGTTTAAACTAGTGTCCAGATCTATGCCAAACAATTAGGGCTTTAATTTTGTATAGCATCTTAGTTAACTGTATTAATATTGCTCGTGTTTTCGATGTCCCATTTGTGTTACTTATAAAAAGTAAAATATGTATTTTCTGATAGATTCAGTCAGAAAATCATGTGACTAACAAAAAAAGTGTATGTTGACCGTTTTGCAAGGATTACATTTTCAAATTATTTTAACAGGGGAAGCCACTCCGTGTAACATATTGCAAAGTGTTTCGTGAGAAACGAGATAAAATGCCAACAGACAGCGACAAACGAGACCAAGACCTACAAGAAAGAAAAGAAACATTCGCAGGAGACCTTAAACAGGGGTAGGGTTTCACCGTTAAAAGTTTTTTTTCTTTAAATAGTCTAAGACGTAGAGGTTAGAAAACACTTACATATTTCATTATTTGGCCCAATTAGTGCTCATTTGTTGACATACTTCTACTTGTTACTCCCGAGCAATCAATCCTCACTATGATTGGGAGGCGCTGTCAAGAAAACTGCGTTAAAAATAAAATATTAGTGCAGATTAACAGATAAATGTTCAAAGATAAAAGTTTGCAAGATTAAAAACATAGTAGGGTGGCTAAACTGTAACTGTCACCAGCCAAAGTTTGCAAGATTAAAAACATAGTAGGGTGGCTAAACTGTAACTGTCACCAGCCTATCTTTGATGATATCTAGGCTGGGACTGAACTTGACCTGGTATGGGAGACTATTCCAAAGTCTTAGGGTTCTCGGGAAAAAGGAGTTTAGGTGGTACTGTGTACGGGAATGGGGGATCAGGAAGTTCAAGTTACGGGTAGGGGTGAGGTGGTCATGGTCAACGTAAACAAGGTTGTACTGAATTTTATAGAGGAGGATGAGGGAGGTTTGGAGTCTGCGGCTTTCTAGGGTGGGCCAACCAAGCTCATTTAGCATATGAGTAACGCTACTCTGGAAGCTATAGTTGCTACAAACATATCTAGCCGCAGCTCTTTGGACACTTTCTA
>VMBQ01003738.1:0-24215 GCA_007657795.1 Dreissena rostriformis | reverse complement strand
ATACACAATAGATCCTTTATAACGCGATCCGTTATAACGCTGTATCCAATATAACGCGGGGGGTGCTTGGATCCCGTTTTTTCTCCAACCTTCCATTTTATGCAACAACTTCATGTATTCTCAGAAAACTTCAAAGATGGCGGCGCTCACAGCTTGATTGCTGTATTCAACAGTCCGTTTAACCGATTTTAATCCCTTAGAGGTTAAACGACACTCGGCAGGCAATTGGTGTTAATCTGTTGTGTAATGTCAATAAAGGTGTGAAAAACTAGCGTGTCAGTGTTTATTGTTCCGTATCAGGGTGGTCCAATGCGCTATAAATGCGGTATTTAAATTACCCGTATAATTGTCAAATTAAAGTTAATTAAATGTAAATGTGTATAAACTATATCTGTATTATCGTTTAATATATGCAATACATGCTTGATAAATAAAAAACATCTTTCTGTATGTTTAATCTTTCATTACGTGTGAGAGAAATTAATTTAATAATCCAGACGATTTATTTACATGCAAACGTCGAGTAATTGTTAACAGAAATTCACTTTCATATTTGCCGGGTTTCAGAAAGTCTCCGTGAAGCACGTTTTTTACATGACTGCGTATGACGCAATAAAACATTTCTTTGTCAGGTATTGCATTTAATCTAATTTTAAATTCACTGTCCATTGGTCAGAACCGTACCTAATGAATGCTCTATCCCATAGTGCACTGTACTCTTTACACTTCTGAAATAATGCATAGGCATATGCTCGTGTTAACGGATTTATTTAAACACATTTATCGTCATAACATGTCAGGATCATTTGTGGTAATTATTTCGGATTATCGGATATATATGCACACTATAAAAGCGGTATGTATACAGTTATCGATACGATTCGGTTTATATGCATTTATTGGAGAATGACAACACAGCATGGCAATAAACAGGGACCATTACCATACCTGTACCAATACATGCGCTCAGAACTTATAACGCGGATCCGTTTATAACGTGGTCGCGTTGATTGGATCCCGTCAATCGCGTTATAAAGGATCTGTAGTGTACTTTGTTAGATGTCATTTTAATAAAATTGTGATATAATTATCATTTGACACTTCTTTCTTTTTGGAAATTGGGATTTTTTTGTTCAATTTTGGTTTGGGAATGGGTCCGTGTAACGGACCCGTTGATAGGCCAAGAAAAGAACCTGGTCACTACATGAGTTTGTCACTGCTGGCGATTGTTAATAATTACATCGATGCACTTTGACCATCCCTTATTTAAGATTAGAAATCCATGAAAGCAAGATTGAGGGAAATTATCAATTTTAAAGTCTACAAATAGTTGTGTTACAAGTGCCTAGTATAACAAACAACTTTGATATTTTTTTCTTGATTTGTTAGATGAATGTGTGAATCATGCTCAACTTGGTGTTCACTGATTTTTGTTAAGTTATGAGTCTAACTCAACACTGAATTTGAGGTGGAACACATGCATATTCTTATAGATTTGATATTGCTCTTGAGCTGACCCATATTCTCAAAACGCAGCTGAGCGGAAACTCAAATTTCATCGTCTCTATTTAGAAAGTTCATGCTATTCAACAGAGTTCGTACTTGAGATCACAGGTCTTCAGTATAGCCCCCAGACTGCAACATGGCGTGGATTTATCACTGTGTGGATCATCTGGGCCGTAGGGCTGACTGCAAATACAACATGTATACATGGCTTTACTTAATCCCATCAGCACACTGACTCTGATAAAATAACACCAAACAGAGTAAAAACGGTAGCATGCAAAGAAAGACATACCAGTCGATGTATTTTGGTTCAGATTTTCTATGTCTGTATGACTCGGAATCATCTAATATGTTTTATCACTTAACAACACTTTACATCAATGCTCTATAAAAATTATATAGATTCAATGCTTTCCATATTGAAATATATACAACAAACCTTACTGCTAATGAAATTCAATCTGAATATGTTTATACAAATATAGAATTTCTCAAAATAAGAATGCATTCACTACAGCACACATTTTATGCCAAACATCATGTTTCTAACACTGTTAAATAAAAACTTTAAGTTCATGCATATACATATTTATATACAATTGTCATTGAAATCTGTACTTAAGTTGTAACAACCAATGTGTGGCACTGTTTTACATAAAAAATTTGATAGTATGAGCCTTGTTCTGGGAAAACTGAAACTTTCCCCCTAAACTGAATTTTCATTTAAAAGAGAATTCTTTTAAACGAAAAGTACCATAAAAACGGAAAGTTTCATCCCAGATTAGCCCGTGTGGACTGCACAGGCTACTCTTGGACAACACAAAGTTTACGCATATGCATCAAAATTCATGGTCTCATACTATGTTACCTTGATTCTATTGCAGCGACATATATAACAACTGGGATCCATTGATTTGCTTGTACAGTTCCACTGTCTTGCTCAGTGCAAACTTCTTTCACTTCTTTCCATAACTGTAATGCTTTTGATTTCACCGATGCAGGTATATCAAGGTCCACACAGTATCTTCCAAGCAGTAATGATCTAGAAAATTAAATAACACGGTGCTAATTATCTGTTTTTAATCTTTATTTGTAAATGTAATGCCTATCTGCTTTTCATCTTTATTTCACACAATGCACACTAATATCTGCAAAACATTGACATGGCCCAAAACAACAGCCTTTCTTTTTAGCAAACTATCAGTGAGTTATAGCATAAATTCATACATGTTTGCGAGCTATTTCAAGACCATTTCTCTGATTGAAATATCTATTATATACAAAAAGTGCAGTGAATAAATAGTTTTTATTTCTCTGTGATGATAATGGTTAGGTAGGAATTTATTATCCCGACCTCTGAGTAATGACCCGCCACCGTAAGTTATTTTACGGTAAGTTATTTTCAAGTTTGTAAAATATGTTGTATCCATAGGTAAGAACTAGTGCAATGTAAGCTCAGGAAATGCCTGTAGTTCAAAACCAAGACTGCCAGAAAACATTTTGATCATACTTTTCATACACAAAATGGATTTACTCACAAGCAATCATGAACAATCATCAAAATTAATTGTAACAACAAAACTGGTATTTCAGCAATAAGACGTCTCAGTAAATTAAGCCATAGTTACATCAGAAACACTTTAAGCGATGGGCGGCTGAATATGGGTAAAAGCCCGAAGGGCGTTGACCGTTCATACATATAGAATGTTTGACATAACTAAAGAAATAAGTCACATACCTAACAGAGTCATATAAATCCTGCCTGCGTCATCTATTTTCGCGATAGAAAATCATAGACCACTTGAGCAACATAGATAGTTCGACAAAGGCTATATCACACAAATATGAATACCTCAAGAAATATGACGTCATGGAAGTCATTATTGTATAGCGCATTGTACACTTTATATCTTGCATTAAATGTTTTTTACCGAAAAAAATACGCTTTTTTACTCTAGTTTGTTATGCTTCCTGTTTCCTGTTTTCCGGCCTCGAGCCGTTAAGGGAACAAGTCATATTCCACAGACTGGTTTACTACATAATGCGATAACTTTCGGCAACACAATTTTAGTAAATATAACCCGTCAAAAATGTATTCATAAATCCAGATTTCTTTCGAATTAATTTGCTTCGATCTATTCGATACCTTATGGTGTTTATTATCCTCATAAATCAATTAACGATTGTTTGAAAGTAATGATTTTTTTAAACACTATCGTCGTCATCTGTATTCTCGCGGTATTTCAAATGCGCCACCCTACAATACGTGCTGTTTATATGTCAGATTTCGTGACCAAATTTCCATTCACTTTCAGAAAGCAGTTTCAATTGTGATAATTAGCAATAATATGGTAATTTGGGGTTGTAATCCATCAGAAACAAGTTAATTTACAAAATGTATCGATATTGCGATTTAACAGTTTCGTATTTTAGCTTAGTTTCAACTTGTTTACACCTCGTCTGCTCGCGCTTTGCCGAGTTTACATATCACTATATAAGATTAGGCCTAAAATGCCTAAATGTAATACTGTCTTATGCTCGCCCTGACATGCGCATTCGTCCGCGGAACTCAAGGCGAGTGTAAGTAAAATCTCGAGCTTTCTGTCAGTTTGTTGCCCTAAAGCGCATTTAGCGTCACTGTTGATTCATAATGTTTACTATCACGTTGCGTTGGTTTGAGGATAATTCGCTCTATGATTTTTTTTAAAATAAATCATCTCGCGTCCAACAATACATGGTTGTCATGAATACCAAATGAACAGGATTATTGTGAACTTGTTAGATGAGAAATTAATACATGAACGTGTGTACGATACACATACGTACATAGAAGAAAGTGAATAGATTGGAATATTGGACCTTTATAATTTCAACAGTTAAAGTATTGGATATAACACGGAATAAAAATGCTGACACAATACAATCAGTTGACCAATCCTTCAGTGGATAAGACAAACAACCAAGCAACCATTTATCAGATTTCAGCAACTCATCTATTCGTCAATATATAAATAATTGATTCAACACATCTAGCAACCAGTCCAAATTTTAATAAAGTCGTCAATAACTAACTTAGTTTAACATAAAATAAATTATATGGTGCACTGATAAAAAAAAAATGTTGTCCCTTTAGCACGAAAACTGTCAAATATGTTATTCAGTGCATAACAAATATGAGCAGCGCTTTGTGAAAACGGGGCTTAATGCATGTGCGTAAAATGTCGTCCCAGATTAGCCTGTTCAATCCGGACAGGCTATTGAGGGAACATATTCTTCGCCTAGACTGGATTTTCTTTTAGATGAGACTTCCTTTAAACGAAAAATTCCATAAAATGTGGAAAGTGTATTTCCTGATTAGTCTGTGCGAACTGCACAGACTAATATGGGACGACACTTTACGCACATGTATTTAGCCCAGTTTTCCCAGAACTCGGCTCAAAATTTAACAGTTGATTGATTTCAGGGCCTCTGGGAGCGGATTTCTACCGCAGGATGAGGCAACTCCAGTCTAACGTCTACCAGAAGGTGGCACAGGCCGAACAGGGGCGCCAGGCCCAGATAAAAAAAACTGAGATGGCGCGTGCACAGGAAGGGATTCCCTCGGGGAAGGGCGCGTGTTCGTGACGTCGGATGGCGGGCTGTGATACCTTTACAAGTAAGTTACTTTACTGAACTTTGTGGAATGTTGGGGCTTCATCAACGATAGTAACGTTCAAGATAGTTTATACGTAAACATGTTAAGAAGACGTTTTATTCATGTGTTATGTGAATTATTGTTAGTACATACAGTTTTGGCTTCCACCAGCAGAAACAAACATGTTTTTTTTTTGGCCAGAGAATTTAAACAATGTAGTCGTGTACTATGGTGAATTAAACCGCCCGCTTTAAGCACCGAATTCACCTCTGGAACTCGAAGCGTTTACAATTGTGAACACTAAACATCGAAACCCAACTACCACTAACATTTCTATTGAGCGAAAATGAAAATGAGCCAAATGTACTCGATGCAATTCATCCACTTTCATCCGAAATATAGTTTAACCCGAAATAAAGAATAGAAGTAACAATTAAACATTTTAAGGTAAACTTTTTTATTCAGAACGACTTTTATCTGGGTTAAGTGAAAACTAGCATTCACTGTATGCATTTATTTTATACTGAAAATTGACATAACAAACAATATGATTGTTAAGAATTCTCAGTAGCATAAAATTGAATGTTTGTGATAATGTTTAAAAATATTATAATTGAGAGAGAAGAAAATTTGAATATTTTTATTCACGAATGCGTTCATTACAATATTAATTGCATCTCTTTAAAATGATGATAAAACCGTTAGGAGATCGAAACAAACTATCCATATTAGCCGGGCTTAATGCATTTGTTAAAAGTGCTGTCCCAAATTAGCCTATGCAGTCCGCCTAGGCTAATCAGGGACGACACTTTCCGCTTATGCTGGATTTTCGTTTATAAGAGACTTCCTTTAAACGAACAAAATCCATACAAGCGGAAAGTGTCGTCCCTGATTAGCCCGTGCAATATTGCACAAGCTAATCTGGAACGACGCTTTCTGCACATGCGTTAAGCTCCGTTTTCTCAAAGCGATGCTCATATATATTGTGTGCGTCATTTCAGCTCCACGGACGGCTCAGTGACGCTGTACGTGCTGAGTCAACGGCTACATGTTCCACTCGGGACCATTCGGAACATCTTACAACTCCTGGTGATTTCAATTGTTTGACGATGCTGAACTTTCAGTTCATCACTCTTCTGTCAAAAAAAGCAAAATAAAGAACGCTAACCAAATGAAGAACTTATATGTATTGAATACCGCACCTTGCATCTGATTGGTTTATACAAGTACATATACAAACATGTCTATTTGAAGAAAACAGTGGACAATTTACGTTACATTCGAATTACAAGCATACTGATGTTAGTGATTAGTGTTTATGCAATACCAGAGGTTCGTTAAAAAAGAACTATTTTGATATATAAGTTTATATAAATCATATGACTCCAAGAGCATGGCACGTTGTTACACTGTTTAATTTTGACTCTATGTAGGACCAACATTTAGCGTAAAAAAAAAATAAAATAAAGCGGCTGGGCACAGTGGTTCAGTGAGAAATATTGTTTTAGTTTAGTTTAAACCTATTTATTTTAGCTCGATTGCACGAAAGCAGTAAGCTTATATACACGCTCTCGAGTCCGTTTCCTGGGACTAGAAATATTGTTTTAGTTATTGTGCTATACTTCTGATCTCTTGATTGTTGTAAGTCCAGGGGCATAACTTGAGAAAACTTTGCAGAGGACAACTAAATGATTTTGTGTAAAAGTAATATGTGTTTGTAGCCTACTGTGACGTTCTTATTTCAGTACATTATTCATGTGTTCTGGCTGTTTTAATGAATATCTAGACGTATGTATGATGAGTTTCAAACGCTGCGCCTCATGTTGCACATGTTGTTGATGTGTCGTCTTTAATAGCAAAGCGTCCTCGTATGTTGCACATATGTTCCTTTTAAGAGTGGCTCTTATATATAAATCCCGTTGTGTTTGCTTTTACAAAGTGCTGCACTATATTTCCTACAATAAGCTTCATAAACCTCTTTTCTTTTTCTTGTTTTTTTGTTGAGGGGAGGCATTTGTGTTTACGTATATCAGCTAAGTCAGGCACGTTTGTGTGAACCACTGACTTTTGCTACGGCACTATGAGACAATTATTTGCGCAGGATTATCATTATCTATCATCTTTACGAAGGCAGGCCCGTCTCGAGGCCTGGTTGACGGGTCGGACTTGGGAACTGATCTGGATTCGTTACATCATCCGACATTATGATGGGAGATGTCGTTTACGCTCCCGGGAACTCTTATACAACTGTTTGACTGGCCGGTCCGGGTAACTCTGAGATAATTGTCTGATATTTCAGTCAGGGTAAGGCTGGGTACAACACTGGACTTTTTTGCTTAACTAAATAGCATTGAAGATTATAGCAAATAAAAGGCGTTCTCTAACTCATGTGTACGTCGAGATAAAAAAAAAACGGAGAACCAAAATATTTAAATTGCATTTTATTCCGGGGTATTAAACGTTTAATTCAACTTGTGAAAACAGTTATGTGATAGTTTAATATTTAAAAACAAATAGAAAATAAAAGCCGATTAAAATCTATGTGTTATCGAAGTTGACTAGTGTACAATTGCGCAATTCAGTTCACATATATCTTAATCGTTTTTTAAAGTTATATACACTACACGAAGGTCTATACTTACACTTGGTGATTTTTTTTTCTGATCGAATACGTCGTAGATTATTTATTTGTATTAGTTCAGAATTGTATCTCTGTTATATAGCTTTCCTATATGTGTCTCATACTTATCAACTGACATAAGATTAAAGTGGTTACCGTAGTCACGCCCAGACACATTTTTTTCTGGTTTCGATCAATCGAATAGGCATGAATCTGTAAAATCATTTTCGAAAAAAATGTATTTATGTTAACTGTAACGTTCTTGAAACGATGGTCTCTCTTGCAATTTGTGTTTAAAACCGACTGTCACAAAACAGTGACTGACAATACGTTCCAATAACATTTTCTGCGGCTTTTTAAAGTCGTCTCGGATTATTGATATGGTTAATGTAGCTTAATGAATATCAATATCCATCAATTTCAAAATAACCATTTATGTTCTTATTGGTTGTTTAAACGCTTCACTCCCACACTCGTAAACTAGAATATTATTTGTTCTAGGACTTTCATGATGATATAGTTCATCTAGAATATCTCAGTCAACAGCGATAGTTTCATAATATAGATATACATTGACGATAAGAATACCATATGAATTCACCGGAAACGCATGCAACTACAATACGCACAGGCTTAATTCACACATTCACAAAAGTCACTATTAAGTTTTAAACTCGGGCTTCGAAAAGTCAACTATCATACAGGCTTATTTACTACATTTATTACATTCCAATTCAACACTTACCGGCGCTATCTCGTCAAATTTGAATATGTGGCAGACACACGTTTGCTTGGCCCATCGTCAGTTTAACGATTTGTTATCAATATACCATGTTTGATCGGCGTCCTATCTGGTTTCAAGTCTATTCTACCTGCAGATTACAATCATAACGATAACTCAAGAGACTGCATGTCAATGAAATTAATGGTTGAACAAGGCTGCTATGATTAGATATCTATTCAAAAACCATCAACATGACGTATTGGTATTTAATGTAGTAATGCCGGTTTGTTCATGCCTCAGCCTTACACTGAGCGATGTTGAACAGAGATACACTATCAATAAGCTAACCTAACATGTTGACTTGGACTTGATAGTGCATTTGATTAAATGGCGTATCTCAAAACACCCGATACATTTTAGCCTGTATCCCTCATGTATTGACCGTGAATAATTAAACAACTGAACAAAATTGATGTGAGAGAGATATTTTATCTGTTAGATGTGTACGGAATAAGGATATGTTTCTATGTTAAATTAATATTGTTGAAAATATCAAATAATTGAACAACGATTGTTTGACGATGCTGAACTTTCAGACCATCACTCTTCTGTCAAAAAAGCAAAATAAAAAACGCTTACAAAATGAACAACTTAGTTTATGTAATGTAAACAGCACCTTGCATCTGTTTGGTTAATACAAGTACATATACAAACATGTCTATTCGAATTTTAAGAAAACATAAGACAATTTGCGTTACATTCGAATAACAAGCATACTGATGTTAGTGATTAGTGTTAATGTAATGCCAGAGGTTCGTTAAAAATAAGAGCTATGTTGATATATAAGTTTATATAAATCATATGACTCCAAGAGCATGGCACGTTGTTACCATGTTTAATTTTGACTCTATGTAGGACCAACATTTAGTGTTAAATACCAAACAAAACGCAGCTGGGCATAGTGGTTCAGTGAGAAATATTGTTTTAATTATTGTGCTATACTTCTGACCCCTTGTTTGTTGTAAGTGCATGAGCATAACTTGAGAAAACTTTCCAGAGGACAACTAAGTGATGTTGCGTAAATGTAACACCTGTGTACCTTGTGGTTTCAGACATTATTTTGCAAATAGTGTAATACTAGTATATTAATAATCATGATGTTATATAAAAACTCAGTTGAACAGGAGGTATAACTTGGTAGCTGTTGACGCAGGATGGTAAAATAGAACATGCAAATGATCATATCAACGGGAACCCTACCTGCATGTTTGAGTGTGAACGTTAACAAGTGTAGGAACACGCCTTAAATATATTAAATAAATTTAAATCAGACGTAAAGACAAACGAATGTTTCTGGTCAATCCATTTTACCCAATTGAATACACACCAACTTGTATTTTTATAACAAAAAATGATTCGTTGTATCGGAGGTTGTCGTTGCTATAAGTGACATAGCCTTGTTAGCAATTGTGCATTACAAATTGCCAATTTATGTGGTAATAAGGGACCTTGCCTAACGTGCCTTGGTGAATATCAAATGGACAAAGCTTGTGGCCGAATGCAACCTTGCGTGGAGATCAATGGAATTTCTTTCATTGCCAATTCATTAAGCCATCGGCGTCCCAGGATACATTAATTTTGTGATATTAACAGAGCAAAGTACTGTAGCCAAAGGCGTCATTACGCTGATAACAATGCTGTAATATAAATAGCCCCCCACTTCTGCAACAAGTAAACTTGTTCTGAAATCAATGTCGCTCTTGGAGAAAAAGTCAAATCATTTTGTTATAAGCGACCGGAAGTTGATAGAAATGGTGCCGTGTACTGTAACAAGTCAAACACTTAGGCTATAAGTGACCTTGCCCACAGAACATTATTGTTATTGAAATTGATAACTTCTTTGGCCATGTTCGACGATCAGCGTAGAGAAAAATTATGATATTTAAAGAGCTATACATTTTGACCCTATACCACTAGGCACGGAAATTATTGCGCCTACTTAAATATCAAGTTACTTTTAGACCAGGTGTGAACATCGACGTTGCTTTTTTAATAGCCTTTTGTGTTGCCATATACTAGCAGACGTTCATATAAATGACGCAACTTAAATAGACAACCATTGTTGCCATTTGCGATAAGTCTTGGAGATCAGCGGTGTAAGTTAAAAAGCATTCATATGTTACCATAGGCGACCAGCATAGAGATTAACGGTGCCATTTTTAGAGCAAAGTACTGTTTTCATAGGTGTCAGTTCTGCGGATAAATGTTGTAGGTAAAATAGCACAAACCTGTTTCAATAGGAGGCCAGGGTTTGAGATCAAGATTGCTTTATAACAAGCCCACTATTGTTTCAACAGTCAAACTAATGTTCGCAACTGTGTTGATGTTCAAAGAGCTATGTCACTTGGCCAATTGCGACCAGACGAAGACAGAAATGTGCTATTTAAATAGCCCACTGCTTACACCAGACGAACATGCGTTATAAATGCAAGTGCTATAAAAAAGAGTCAATTTGTGTGACCGAAGGCGAACAGAAGAGGATAATTAAAGAGTATTTAAATGGACAAACACTTTTGCAAAATTGAGCATACGAACATATCAGTTGGATAAGAACCAGACAACTCGTGTCATGAACGACCATGCGTAAACACCGTTGATACTATTAATTAGTCATTACCTATGTAGTGGAGATCAATAGTGCAGTTAACATAGCTAACTAGTATTAACAAAGGCAGTAACTTAGTTTTCACTTGTATATTTCCGAAACGTTACGTGTCCGAAATAGCTACACTAAACAAGCTATACTCAAACGCTTATCAGCCCTGTGGGCTTTATCGCTACCCGTTGAAAATTTTCAAGACACCGACATGTACACCAAGACCTGGGTCCGAAATAGCTATAGATACGCGCTAATCAACATTGTAGTGTTTATCTCGGTACGTTGAATAACCCCAAGACAACCAAATTCACACCAAGATACCAAATATAAAACTTCAATATACAATCATAATAGCCAAATGCATATTAAACTTGTACATTTTCAATGAAACACCTATAATTGATACGTCTTAAACCTTAAACATATTACTAAACAATTTAATACACTGCAATCCACCTCATAACTCTCAATAACATCACAAGACACCTTATTGACATCCTCGTTCGATTCAAATCTCCAAAATATAAGTTTAAATCATATACATTGCATTTTGTTTGTTTAATTGAAGCATCACTAAGAAATAAGGATGATTAAAGACAGAACAATAACTGTGTTAAACTATGTTTAAAGATTATTGTTCGTGTTTTGCGAATTTAACAAAACAAAACTTATAAGGCACACGCTATCATCTTTTCTCGACGACAAATTCCGAAAGGAACAGTTTGCTTCAGTGCCTCACAATAACGCAAACTTCTAAATTAAGGTACGTATATGTAAACAGTTTCTATTCTTACGTCTTTCATCTTTAATTTCGATCTCTTAAGATGCTTAAATACCCGCGTTATGTATGCTCGGATTCTTGTATGGATGGCTCCATATACTGTAAGGTATGTTTTTATAACTATATATNTATATATAGTAAAATGCGTGGATGAACGTGCAGTACGAACAAATGAATATACACTTACAGAGACATTTCAAATTGCTTTTTTTCGATTTGTAAAGTTGCGTGTATGCCAACTTTATGCTGCTATTTAATATATGTAGCTCAAATCGTTAAAATTAAAATCATCAACTGTAATCATATATGTGTAATGCTGACAGAAACTTCGTTTGCTTTAAATTTAAAAAAATGGTTCATTTTTGTATAATATGACTGCGATCTGTGAAAATTATTGAATTATTTGCCAAAACATGTTTGAATTGAAACAGCAAGAACATCCCTGTACATGCCATAGTGGTTATAACCAAAGTAAAAAAAATGAGATTATCATGAATGATCATATAAGTATTGTCTGTATTGTATTGTCTTTCATGGTTCTGTGCATATATACAAACACATAGAACACGCGAAACACATTATTTGCACAAACAATACAATACATTATTAAGGTTTTTATAAACGATAGAAGTACCTAGTGCATGAATATTCTAACTTAACACTTTTCTTTCCTGGGTTCACATGATAATCCCGATCATCCCCATAAGGCCTATGGGACCGTAGGCGCTTCCCATTTTTCCTCAAAATCCGACCTTTTTGCAGCGAGTATGTATATGCTTTCTGTACGTGGCGATTATGAATATTCTTTCTGTACGTGTTAGACGTAATCAAGTCCTGTCCTTACGAAGACTCGCTTCATTTTATAGCAACTTCCCTTTCATGGATTACAACAAAACATAAATACTACCATCGATGGTCTGTGGCGATGTAAGGCAGTGGAAGAGAAGAAGGCAATTGGCTTCAATTTTCTAAGAGCAATAAGACGACTTCCAATTTTTAAAGATTAATCTTTTTTAATAGAGGGGATGGCGTTGCCTCAAAGTTGGATCGGCCAAATACCCCAGTTATTTGTGTGGAGTAGACTGCAATAGGTGTATATGCTAAGGATAAAACTGTTTTGTATAACATACATCAGCGATTGATGTTTTATACTATATGCGTATGTTAGTTATATGTGTTTGCCTTCAATGTTAAATTTATACATATTTATTTATTTTGGCAAACACAATGTTCATCAAATAATGCACAATACAATCAGTATAAGAAAAGGATTGAAACAAAAAACGTATCTCTCATTCATTGGTTTGCTGTATTGTATCATTTTTTCACTTATTGGAATGTTTGTTTAAAGAATTGTCTGATGTATTCATTCACATTCGATGTGATAGTATAACATTTAAATAATAAATGATCACCTTTGTGTTTTATTGTGTTCTTAAATACTTGTTTAAGTCATATGTTTGTAACACTATATAAAAGAAAGTGCTAAAAAGGAAGGAATGTAAAAAAAACAGAAAACAAACGAAGGTGGGCTACGAGAGAGTTCCTCCACGTTGAGTGGCCTTGTTTAACGCAAAATATATTTCCTATTTGCTAACAAATGTTTTGGTGGAGTTGAATTTAATAACATTATAAAATAACATAAGTAAAATTACAATCATTGAATACATTGAGTGCTGCTTTAACGCTTTGCGATCTCAACTTAAAAAAAAAAAAAAGTTTACAATTACATGTATAAACATGAAAAGAAAACATATATTGTGTTGTAAATATACTTTAAATTATTAAAAATATAGCGCAACAAAAATGAACATCAGTGCAGTTAAACATACATTAATGTATTGGGGTGTATTTGGGTGTTTCAATCGACTCATCATATGACTTAAAGTCACACGACTTGGAGGCGTATTTCAAATCGAAAGTAAGTACTCAACTTGATTGTAGAAAAGGACATTAACACAGTAAGATTTAATTATTTAGTAAACTTTTAACATTCACAGCTCATATAGTTAACACGTTATCGTTCAAAATGAATAGCAATGTGTTAATGGGTGGTGCGGTAGTCGAGTGGTAACACTCTTGTCTACCATTCCAGAGGTCGTGGGTTCAATCCCTGGCCGGGGCAATGGCAATTTAAGAAATGCTTTAAGTGTTTCTCAACTAACTAGAGATGTACTGGTATGAAACCCAGGTAATTCTCTCGTGTATCGATGCTATACACTGAGCACGTAAAAGAACCAAGGGATTTATTCGCAAAGAGCTAGGGTATCGCACCCGGATTCCTTGTATCTCGATACTGTCTCTTCTGCTTGCTGTCTCTTCAGCAAAAAAAGGACCCCATTGGAAATAAGTGCTTTCACTTTCATGGGTTATCCGTGACTGCAAGGTCAAAAGAAATGCATACATACAGACATACATATTTACTAAGTTTTGAATTAAGCTGTTGATGATTACGGTGTCATTTTATATACAATACTCTTTGTGTATTAATATCACAATGACAAACTAAATGCTGTATGCGTATTAAAAACTGCAAAAGCAATCCAATATTTCAAGTTCGCTGTATCGTTTGAAATGACACACTGCTATTTACGGCGTTGGCTTTCAATCACATGCTCCTTTTCACGAGGGTCCTTGAGGTGACGTCAGGCGATACCCGGTTTTTTTATACGCTACAAATTGATAAACTATTTTGCACACGGTCATTCTAATGACAACATGGAAGTTAATAACTCTTCTTTTACGTGAGGTGTAATACATAATGTTTTCTCGCAGTCTTGAGTAATTGAGAAGTAATCTTTCTATTTTCATTTGGAGTTTATCTAGTTAGTAATTGATCGTTCAAGATGAATCAAAATATGTGAACGTTTTATTTCTTACTTTCAAATTTAGTTCGTTATAAATCTCAGTGCGGTTTTATTTAAAATATATTTGTATATCAGTTTATAACTGTAACTTTTTAATTGCAATGTACGGATGAAAATAAACAGCATAAACTATTAAATATTGTGTGATTTAAGTTGTCAAGTTGAGAATGTGATATATATGTTATTTCACTGGAAACCCATGGTCTTTTTTAGACTATTGGAAATCCGACTGTAAATCGATTCGGGGATCCCTGAACACTATAGACACCAATACATAAAAGTGTTACCTTGTGCTCTAGGTAAGTAACATAATCTTGCAATTTAATTTATTAACATGTTGTATATTGTATTAAGAACGCGTGTATAACTGTTATGTACTTCTATGATGATTGTTATGGAGTTAATGGTTCACCATCAACCATTGAGTTCATGATTCATCTTTCATCATGGTGTAAATTGTACATCATTCATCATGGTGTTAATGGTTCATCTTTCATCATGGTGTAAATTGTACATCATTCATCACGGTGTTAATGGTGCATCATTCATCATGGTGTTAATGGTTCATCATCATCATGGAGTTAATGGTTCACCATCTATCATGAGTTAATGGTTCATTATTCAGCACGGAGGTAATGGTTCATCATTCATCATGGTGTTAATGGTTCATTATGGAGTTAATAGTTCACCATTCATCATGGAGTTAATGGTTCATCATCATTATGGAGTTAATGGTTCATTATTCATCATGGTGTTAATGGGTCATCATCATCATGGAGTTAATGGTTCACCATCCATCATGGAGTTAATGGTTCATCATTCATCGTGGAGTTAATGGTTCATCATTCATAATGGAGTTAATGGTTCATCATTCATAATGGAGGTTATGGTTCATCATTCATCATGGTGTTAATGATTCATCATTTATTATGGAGTTAATGGTTCATCATCCATCATGGAGTTAATGGTTCCTCATTCATCATGGTGTTAATGGTTTATCATCCATCATAGTGTTAATGGTTCATATCATCATTCATATAGTTTATGGTTCATTATTCATCATGGAGTTCATGGTTCGTCATTCATCATGAAGTTCATGTTTACTTATTCATAATATTCATGGTTCATATTCACCATGGAGTAAATGGTTCATCATTTATCATTGAGTTCATGGTTCATCATTCATCATGGAGTTCATGGTTCATCATTCATCATGTAATTAATGTTTCGTCATGGTTTTAATGGTTCATCATTCATCATGGTGTCAATTGAAATTTGTTCATCATTCTTCATGCGTAAATGGTTCATTATGTATCATGGAGTTCATCATTCAATCATTCATCATGGAGTTTATGGTTCATCATTCGTCATTGAGTGCATGGTTCATCATTAATCATATAGTTCATGGTTAATCATTCATCATGCAGTGCATAGTTCATCATTCATTAAGAAGTTACTTGTTCATCATCCATAATAACGTTAATATTTCGTCATTTATAATAGAGTTAATGGTTCATTATTCATCATGGAGTTGACGGTTCATCATTTATCATGATGTTTATGGTTCATCATTTATCATGGTGTCAATGGTTTATCATTCTTCATGTAGTTAATGGCTCGTCATTCATAATGGAGTTGACGGTTAAACATTCATCATGGAGTTCATGGTTCACTATTGATCATGGAGTTCACGGTTCATCATTCTTCATTGTATCAATGGTTCATCATTCATAATGGAGTTCATGGTTCATCCTTCATCATGGAGGTAATGATTCATCATTGAGTTCATGGTTCAACATTCATCATGGATTTTATGGTTCATCATTCTTCATTAAATCAATGGTTCATCATTTATATTGGAGTTCATGGTTCATCCTTCATCATGAAGTTAATGGTACATCATTCGTCATGGAGTTAATGGTTCATAATTCATCATATGGTTAATCGCTCACTATCAATCATAGAGTTAATAATTCCTCATTCGTAATTGTCTTAGGAAGCATTCATCTGTGACGTAATAATTTTAAATTGTTGAGAAGATTTAAATCGTCAGTGAGATAATTCATTGTACATATAACGGAATAAATGTTTATTTAGAAAGTCAACATTGTACGTATCAAACTGCCTGTTTATTGTAATATAATAATAAATACAAAGCATCCACATGGTATCATGTATTTCTATGTAACAGTTATTGCCTTTATTATAAAACCACCCATGGTTATCTGACTATTTGTTTCGTGACAATAGCAAGTACTGAAATCGTGTTTATTGTCATATACTAGTAACTGACATAAAGTGATTTGGGATTTTACTCGCAATTAACGAACATGTATTTTTTCATGTTAATTTCCATGTGTACCTACGGATGGTCATTATAACAACGATAAACTCTTGTCAAATGTCTATGTTACGCAGGTAAACATCCGTACAATCACACACACAATATGTTAAATTCATCGTCATTATTCGAGAATGTCGCGTTTGTACAGGCTCAGTGACAAAACTGCTGCACATAATCATTGTAGACTATTTAAATATATGTAGAACAGAGACCATCAACATTTTAAACTGTTATTTTTTTTAACTGTTTATGAAGACCTCAATGGTATCGAAATATCGGTATTCTGCTCTTTTGTTTTGTTTTATGCAAATGGATCAGTAACATGTGGTTAAAAAGTTGACTTATGACTTTGACTTATTTTGCTTATGGATGTCGTATCTATGCTGTAATTATTTGTGAAACGTAGTGTAAGGGCATTTTTGTGCGACCCTAATTTTCCCGACACCCAGGTTTTACCGAATACTTAATGACTCTAAATTTCGAACGGTTAAATTTTGAAAGAATTCTACATATGTGCGTTAATTTTTTGCCAAATCACATATATGTTTTACACACGGATGACGGCACTAAAACATTGCAGATCGATGCAAGATTTCAGAGAATTATAACATTTGCGTTATTCTGGTCAATTTGCATGTAGGCTGTCTGTAAACATTATTTTCGCAACAAAATAATGTTTTCACAGTTTTTGTTCTATTTCAATTTCGGTATGATATAAATAAGAGTAAATTTTGGTAATCCGATTACTTTTGAAAATTAGGGGTTTGTAAATTAGATTTTGGGACTTCTTTTTGTATCTACACTGTTGGTCGCGAAAAAAGTATGTATAAGTGTCTGAAAATTTGAAGTAACATCATAAGTCCATCAACGAACTCACACCGCGGTTAATGCGTTGTTGTTTCTTTTTCAGCAGGATGGCTGCCGGCACAAGCGTGTTAAGCGACAAGGAGATCAATAACTGGTTGAAGGCGTGCTTAGCACTTAATATAACAAAGGAAGGACTTACTAACTTTCTGGACACAGAATTACAGACATTTCACACGACAGTTGGTATAAGTTGTGGTACATGCTCCATTGAAAAACTCATACCATGTCCAACTAACCCGTACTGTAGCAAGCGGAAAGGGAAATATTGTCCTTACCACAAATCACAGATACCACATCCATGCTTAAAATGTGATCACGTTAAACAGAATATCACATTACATCACAGATACAAAAACCCGTCTTGGCGTAACACTGATGCCATAAAATGGCAAAGCGACTGTTGGGAAATTGGCAAATGTTTTCTCCCTCCGGACGGATACAGCAGCATTTCCTCGGTCCAGGAATCGGATTTTAATGGCGTTATAAGCATCATGTTGAACTGCACACATTTCCAGAACTGTCTCTCCTCCTCATGTTTATCACCTCCACCGCCTGATAAGCTATCTCCACTAGAAATGGTATTGGTTTAAAGCACGAGTTTCATGCCTGTTTTGTAGTGTGTCTATTTATTTGAATAGTATTTCAATGTATTTAGGATGACTTAAGAGTCCTTGCAAATCGCGGCGTATTTCACGTTATTAGTTTACATAAAAAGCATTTCTAAACACTGAAATAAATTGCATTTCCAGTTTACATTTATATAAAAAAATCATTCGATCAATCACCTTAATATCTTGTTATTAAGATCCGTCAGATAGGCCGAGATGTACGGCACTCATCCGACTGCAAGGTAACAGATGCTGATCTGCAGGGCTATTTCCAGAGACTGTCCACGCTACTGGCTGATCCAAAATGCTTACAACATGACCACTCAGCAACCATAGCGCACAGGAGACTTAGTGATGTGAGTAACTGAATTAAACGGACATGTTTTGTATATTAACAAGTTCAAACAATTCAACAGTTAATGTATAGTGCACATATTGTAAATAAGCGAAATAAAACTACGCTAATACAAATGAGCTGTGAAAATGGTTGTTTTAATTGTAGAAAATAGTTTGGAATATGTTTTTCGTCAACTAAGTTGGAGGAATTGAGGAATGCTTTTGTCTGTCCGCATTTACGTTAGAACATCCTGAAGTTTCGAAATCGAGTCCTCTTAAACCGCTTGTGATGTAGCTTAAACGTTCATAGCTGAATGCCCTCAATATGTAAATGTTAGTAAAATACACCTTTTTTGTTGCGACCTTGTTGGACAAAAATGTACACCTGTGTTTGTGTTTCAACTTTAGAAAACATACATAAACATAAACTCTCAACTTTGTGTAATCAACTCTGCTTTTACTACTCGGCTCTTTCAGAGCTGAATGACCTTTATATGTGATCTTGAATGAACCTACTGCAATTGTGACATTTTTAGCTCACCTGATTGCTCAGGTGAGCTTTAAGGATCGGTCTTTGTCCGTTGTCCGTCCGTCCGTCGACGTTTGGTTTGTAAACACTCTAGACATTTCTTGTCCGATCTTCATGAGATTTGTTCCAATTATACCTCGATCGAGTTCGCAACTAGGTCATGCTGGATCAAAAACTAGGTCACTAGGTCAAAAAAAAAGAAAAACCTTGTAAACACTGTAGAAGTCACATATCATGCCCAATCTTCATGTAACTTTGTAAATATGTTTGTCTTAATGATGTTTTGGTTGAGTTCAAAAGTGGTTCCGGTCCGTTGAAAAACATGGCCACCAATGGACGGGCAGTTTTCCTTATTTGGCTTTAGAGAATCCTTGTGATCACTCTAGAAGTCAAAATGTTTGCCCAATCATCATGAACTTTGGTCAAAACATATGTTTTATTGATATCTTGGAAAACTCTAGAAGTCACATTTTTGGTCCAATTTTCATGAAATTTGGTCAGAGCATTTGTTTCCTAGATACGAGACTTGAGTTCGAAAATGGTTCCGGTCCGTTGAAAAACATGGCTGCCTGGGGGACGGGGCAATTTTCCGTATATTTATATAGTAAAAAAAGCTTGTGAACACTCTAGAAGTCACATGTTTTGCCCATCATGTAACTTTGTCAAGACATTGGTTTTATTGATATCTCGGACGAGTTCGAAAATGGTCCAGATCGGTGGAAAAACATGGCCGCCATTGGGCGGGGCACTTTTCTCTATATGTATATTGTGAAAACATGTTAACAATCTAGAAGTCACATTTTTGGCCAAATTTTCATGAAATTTGGTCAGAACATTTGTTTTCTAGATACGAAAGTTGAGTTCGAAAACGGTTCCGGTCCGTTGACAAACCCTACTGCCAGGGGGACGGGGCAGTTTTCCTAATATTTATAAAGTTAAAAAAGGTTGTGAATACTAGAAGTCTTACAAAAACCTTGTTAACACTCAAATGCACATAATGTTTGATTTAATAATGATGATACTTTGGGAGCAAAGTTTAACATTTGGATAATGTGGGGTTGCATGGTGTAGGTTCTTTGCCTAAAACAATCGGGGGGAGAAAGCCTCTGTAATAAAACGGAAGTAATCAGTCGAATAATCTGGCGCTGTACAAAACGTGAACATTTTGTATATTCGCTTGAACTTATCGTTATGTTAATTCTTAATCTTCACATACACATACTGGTTCAACTTTATATTTTCGGCATGGACTCATTATTCAAATTATGCAGATGCAAAATATTGTGCTAAACAAATTGTTTTTATATGCCGCCCTTCGAAGAAGAGGGGGTATATTGTTTTGCTGGATGAAGGTCGGTCGGTCTGTCGGTAGACCAGTTTGTTTCCGATAAATAACTTGTGAACGGATTGACCGATTGGCTCGATACTTCACATGTGCATTGGTCTTGGACAGTAGATGACCCCTATTGAAATTGGGGTCACTAGGTCAAAGATCAAAGTCACTCAATGTCATAATAAGTGTGAAAATCGTATCCGATCAATAACTCGTCAACAAATTGACCGATTGACTTGATACTTTTCATGTGCATTGCCCATGGACAGTAGATGGCCCCTATTGAAATTGGAGTCACTAGGTCAAAGATCACTGTAACAATAAGTGTGTTAATCGTTTCCTATCAATAACAAATAGACCGATTGACTTGATACTTCACATGTGCATTAGCCTTTGGCAGTAGATGACCCCTATCAAAATTGGGGTCACTAGATCAAAGGTCAAGGTCACTGTCACAATAAGTGTGAAAATCAGGGCCCTGTTTTGGGGGCATATGTCTCTGACCGCGGAACTCTTGTTTATGTCATGTTTTGCAGTGGAGAACGCCAGTGATGGGCAAACATTATCATTTTACCCCAGCTAGTGTGAAATAATAAAGTTTGACGAATTTCACATTTGCTTGGTTAAAAATTGTGTTTGGCCATTTCTGAGCATAATTAGCTCATGGTGAGCTTTTGTGATCACCTTTTGTCTGTTTTACAACGTCTTTTGTCCAAATGTTGAAACCTAATGTTTAGTCCAATATTCATCCAACTTGGCAAGGACATTTTTGCCAGTGATATCTCGGATGAGTTTAAAAATGGAGAATGTATAAGGGATATAAAAGAGGGATTTCAAGTTGAGAAGTCTTTTAGTTTTTTACATGGTGTTGTCATGAACAATGTTCATACATGCATTACACATACATATGTTTTGCAGTTTATAATAAAATAGCTCAAACATGTACTACATTGCATCGTTATCAGCATACAATGAAAATTAAGAATTGAATTGTCACCATGCACTATTTCTTGCTACAGCATTTAAAAAATATTGTATTATGAAAAGATATACAAAATACCTGCATCATTTTGCAGGATTACAAATATTGATACAAACTAAACATAACACAATTTAAAACATCATTTTATAGTGAGATACACAAAATTATATCTTTATACACCGATTTGATTAAGGGAAATGAACACATTTGTTTTCAGTTTTCACTTAAAATATTTCATTACCCCACCCACCATTTCTTGTTTGATTATCCAATTTATCTTTTATTGTCAAATGATCTTTTGTACATATTTGGAGCATTTAATACGTATATCAGATATCAATATATGTTCAGCGTATGTTAGCTTTAAAGCCAAAGAAAAGTCAAAAGCACCGACAAGTGGAAATGATCGTACAACCTTAAGAGATAAAATGCAGAAACTAAAACACTATTTTTCCATTACATTGCTTAGCGTTGTTTTATATCATATGACATCGCCTTATGACGTCATAAAACATTAACGCTCATGCCAGTTAAGCTAATCCCACACATTAAATAAATGTATCGTGCAAGAGTTTGAAGGAAGAAGTATATTTTGTTTATTTTGGTAATAAACACTATATCGTGAAAATATGTGCTTTATGACCACTATGCAATAATAATTCGATCTTACTTTTAAATAAACAATATCCAAGTTTTAGCAACTGTACAATATCATTGTTTATAATTAAAATAAACAAAACATTTTGTATTTTTTATTTAGTTGCAGAATAATCGAATGTCCCTCAAAGAACTGGGCGAGCTGTTAAAAGAGGCCTATCTAACACTTGATCGTGTAAAAGAGACAGGCGAGCGTGTTTCTAAGGAGGCAGAAAAAACCCTAGCAGAAGCTCTGCAGACATTAGAAACCTCTATACGGACTGGGGAACTAAGAATTGAAAGCAAGACACAGGTTGGGGAGCAACGAGTTGAAAGCAAAACACTTTCTGTTGAAAAACGAATTGAAGCGAAGGGACACGATGTGGAACATGTCCTTGAAGGAAAAATAAAGGATGGGACACAACACATCGAACGCCATGTGCAGGATGGTATCGTGCGCGTTCAACAGGCAGCAAACAAAACTCAACCAGAAGACTATGAACGAGGCGTAGCAGGTTTGTGAACAATCTCTATTTGAATTTAAATTTGGACCATTCATCAAGACCTTATATAAACATAGGCTTGTTTGATTACAGAACAAAACCCATATAAGTTGTTTGAGCTAAAATTCTACCCTGTCCATCATTGTGTTTTTCTGGTTTAGGTTCTGTTTGTTAAAATCAATACGTTTGTTAACTACTGATGGTATTCACCGTGAATTTACCAAGGTGTATTTTGTTAGGTCAATGAAAAGGGCCCATCACTCTGTTCGGCAATTAGTTGAAATAATTATATTTTTCAACTAAGATAATCTAATTAGAGTGTTTCGTGCAAAACCTTTATACCACTGTGTTCATGTGTACTAAAAATAAAAATAATGTATTTCAACTTCCCACGTATTGGATGTCTTTTTTTACGATCGCGGATAAGGCAGCAGAATAATAGTCGACCGCGTTATTTTGTTACAGTTATTTTGTCAGAAAAAATTAACTTGAATATTCATTGATACGTAGTCGTCGGAAAAATAGGTTTGATGCACCAACTCAATATCTGCTTATGTGATATGTATTAAATGAAAACTATGCACATTTATCAAAGACATTATGTAAGATCTCTGCCAGTTAAGCTTAATAATGTGCTATTTTGTTACTACAAAAATTCAGATTAACATAGCACTACGAAATTATGGTTATGTATTATGTACAGCAAGTTTATATCCATGTACCTACGCCAAACATGCAGGTAAAATTCAAAAACACATATTACTCGGACCAAGGCCCATAATTCTGACTTTCAATTCAAAAGATGTATGCCATTTCTTATATTTTGAATGTTCAGAGAAGTGTTTTTGTGCATGAAAATATTGGGGAAACTACATTGGGTAGCGATTCGCAATTTGACACACAAAGTATGGGTTATTATTTTAGGTCCCTTTCAATTACCACAATTCTGACCATCAGGGTCTTTATTTAAGGCCCACAACTCTTATCTGCTGTTGGACAGTGTTATGTTTCGGTGTGTACGTAAACAAATCAAGTTAAGGTTTACGTCCAACACCACTATATAAGTGTTACTATTATATGTACTCAACTGCTCCCTATCCTCGATGCTAGATACTCCGACTCATAGCTCTGATGTGTAATTTAGCAGAATAATTCATATTCTGTACATATTCAGTTAAAATAAAGGTGTGTGTGTTTTTTACTACAGGCAGTGCTTTGAAACTTCTAATGTGGCTGTGTAACATCTGGAAACATTTGTCTCAAGTAACATTATTTGTAAAGTAATT
>VMBQ01003737.1:56624-99001 GCA_007657795.1 Dreissena rostriformis | reverse complement strand
AAGGGGCAGGGCATTTTTCCTTATATGGCTTTAGTAAAATCTTGTTAACACTCTATAGGCCACATTTACTGTCTGATCTTCATGAAACTTGGTCAGAAGATTCATTCGGATATTATCTTGGAAGAGTTAAAAAATGATGCTGGTTGGTTGAAAAACATGGCTGGCAGGGGGCGGGGCATTTTTCCTTATATGGCTATAGTAAAACCTTGTTAACACTCTATAGAGGCCACATTTATTTTCCGACCTTCATGAAACTTGGTCAGAAGGTTTGTCCCAATAATATCTTGTTATCTCAGGTGAGCGACTTTGGGCCTTTCAGGCCCTCTTGTTTTGAAGAACTGGTAGAGTATTCTTCAGTGCGCCATTCATGGCAATATATTGAATTATCTTATTTATTGCAATATTCTGTGACATGTGACATTTCATGCATCCATATTGTCTCATTGTTTTGCAATAAAATAGGTGTATTATTTGTTGCAATTACCTGTATTGTATTCATGTTGCAATTTCATGTTAAGTTTTACTCTTTTGCAATAGTGAATTAATTTGTAGTGTTTTACAATCATATCTTATTTCAATAATATAGTGTCTTATGTTTTTTAACTTACTGTAAAATGTATCGTTAATTGCACTATACTATATTATTATATGCCTCATATTTGTCAAATTGTGCTATATTATTTACCGCACATTATTTATTGCTTTTGAAAAAATAAAATATGTAGTGCTTTATTATAATATTATATCGAGTGCTTCTTTTCTTGGAGTATTCTATACAGTGTATATTGTACACAATAAATATTATCATATAATTGCTATATTCTTAAAAATATTGTTAGTTCGGTGCAGAGTAAATATATGAAATGTATTAACTGTTTTCAACTCTATGTTTGAAGTATCATATACTTACAGTGTTATACCTTGATAAACAGGGCTTTACAGTTATCAAAAACAGCGATAATAACGTTATTAAAAATTTCAGTTCTATGTTATTCAGTATCGCATGCACCTTTACCAAATGAAAATGTGCATTTTACATTATTAAATTAAGGTGCAATATATAAGGCCACAACAAATTGAAGATTTGTTCTACGGATTTTAGCCAAAAAAAAATGGAGCGAGCGAGCAAATAAAAATAAATTATTTTTTATTCTATTTTTTATAACCCTTGTCAAAATAATAACCCACTTTCATACCAAAACACACTTAAACCAACATAAAACTGTGTTTTTTCTGAGTTTTTCTCAGCGGAAGTTGGTTTTTTCTATTAAAAGCGAGTTTTATGTGCGCTAAACTGTGCTTAACTGAGTTTAAAGTTGGTTATTTTAAGAAGATGTGTGTTTAAGCGAGTTTTTTTCTGTAAGGAGTCGGTTTTTTGTGTGTCAAAAGTGAGCCTTTTTATTTATGAGTTGGTTTATGTGTGTTTAAGTGTGTCTTTTTGTTTTATAAGCAAGTCTTTTACAACAGAAGTTGGTCTTTTTTTAAACAGAAGTGGGTTTAAGCGAGTTTAAATTGGTCTTTTTGTAAATAATTTGAGAGCTGAAACCAGGCTAAAAGACTCACTTTAACACACTTTTCAATAAGTTGGTCTTTTGTTTATAAATAATACTCATCAATGAAACAATAATTCTTCAACTAGGTCTTTGTTTCATGTTTATAGCCATATATAATACAAGTCAATTGTAAAGGGGCTTTTTTACAGCTTGTTTGCCATTGTCCCTATTGTACATGTGTGTGCTCCCCATAATTTTTTAGTGAATATTGGATGAAAATGGCTCTTTCAGAACATCACAGGTTCACAGATGGACAACAAGTATCACTGCCAAAAACTATAAAAATGATCAAACTTAGTTTTATACCTGAAAATGAAAGAGTTTGTGTTTCACTTTGATTTTTTTCTTTATATTTGTTTTTATTATAAACAATATCTTATGATTGTTTTATGTCTTAAAATTATTTTATTTTTTTAAATTTTAAAACAATCTTATATGATTGTTTATATTTGTTTAAAACAGTATTTACTTGTTAAATCTGCATATTTAAATAATTATGGTATTGGAAACATTATTTTGGAAATAATCTATTTATTTGTGTATATAAGTTATGCAAGATTTTGATATTTTCATATGATACCATCATATCCATTTTCTTAATTTGCAATAAAATNAAATTTATACATGAACACTTTCCATGCTGGTAACGCGACGCTATACATACAAGTACATGTACACTTTTCGCGCGCTTTTATCGGGACAATGGTCGTCAACACTAAATTTAATGATGCTCATTTGAGAATTAAACAAAACACGGACCAACACCGCTCGTGCTTCGATATGATTCATTTTTCCCGAGAGTGTGAATAATAAATGGATGTATACATCACATTCTTCATCATTATTTTGTAAGAAAACAAGCGTTTTATTCGTATTGTAATACGGCACATATGTGCAATAAATAGACATACATATACATGTATAAAAAATCATATTTATAACATAATCAGTACATGTATTTAAATGCATGTTTATAATATAAATAATAAAAAGCTTGTCAGCGTTGTTACTATGTTCCTTATTTTCCCAAAACCATATTCTTGGTGGTATCTGAAATAAAAGAGTAAAACAGTTTTAAAAAAGCTAAATGTGAAATTATGACTCGTTAAATTCACCGCGATTTCTTAACACCACTTCTTATCGATACATTATAAATTTGATATAAATTGTATTTACTCAATGCACAACATTATTGTAACACAATAAGTAAATTAATATTTACCATAATATTATGATTTCTTTTTATACGTTATTTTACATACACATGTACAGTACTGTATGTTTCAAAATGAACTTGTTATTGAACAAAGAACAGGTATAGACATAGTCACTGGCCAACATGACAACTGATCTTTTCGCATGACTATGATATTAAAATATCGCGGAATTTCATACTTACTGCGGATGTCTCGAATTGGTACATGTACATTTGTTCGATCCAATACATGTAACAAAAGAAACAGGAAATCACAAAAATAGTTTGATATCAAATTACATGTACATGTTACATGTTTGTATGTAATTGTTGGCGAGTTAAATATGTACACAAACGAGCAAGGGTTTGAAAGGTTAACAAAAAACGAATCTTTAATTAAGAAGAACAAGGGAAACTTCATGCAGAAACAGTTGAAACAAAACCTGAAGCACGAAACGCAAACTATACTCACGCTCGATGTAAGACATGTCAATAATTCTGTAAAGAGGGCAAACACGAGAGAAAAGAGTTGAACATTCGGTGATTTTATTATGAAGTTCATGTACTACATGTACATACAAAGTTTAAAAAACAACATTATACGATCTGCAATGTGAATGAACATGTCCATTTCGATATTGCAGACCGTACATGTGTATAGTATTGTTGTTCCACATGTATTTCACCGCGAACCACCTAGACCGTGGTGGTCCACCGTGAGATCAATTTCCCGATAACGCCGAGACTGACACCGCAATTCGCCACGGTGACATCACTGTGTTCAACTGTGTATCTCGGTGAGACAGTAATTGTCCACTTTGGGCTAAATCACGATGATGCGTGGTGGATGGCAGAAATCGCGCTAGACGTAGTGTATATGGCTTTAGTAAAACCTTGTTAACAATCTAGAGGTCACATTTATTGTCCAATCTTCATGAAATTTTATCAGAAGATTGGTCTCAATAAAATCTTGGATGAGTTCGAAAATAATTATGTTTGCTTGAAAAACATGGCTTCCAAGGGGCAGGGCATTTTTCCTTATATGGCTTTAGTAAAATCTTGTTAACACTCTATAGGCCACATTTACTGTCTGATCTTCATGAAACTTGGTCAGAAGATTCATTCGGATATTATCTTGGAAGAGTTAAAAAATGATGCTGGTTGGTTGAAAAACATGGCTGGCAGGGGGCGGGGCATTTTTCCTTATATGGCTATAGTAAAACCTTGTTAACACTCTATAGAGGCCACATTTATTTTCCGACCTTCATGAAACTTGGTCAGAAGGTTTGTCCCAATAATATCTTGTTATCTCAGGTGAGCGACTTTGGGCCTTTCAGGCCCTCTTGTTTTGAAGAACTGGTAGAGTATTCTTCAGTGCGCCATTCATGGCAATATATTGAATTATCTTATTTATTGCAATATTCTGTGACATGTGACATTTCATGCATCCATATTGTCTCATTGTTTTGCAATAAAATAGGTGTATTATTTGTTGCAATTACCTGTATTGTATTCATGTTGCAATTTCATGTTAAGTTTTACTCTTTTGCAATAGTGAATTAATTTGTAGTGTTTTACAATCATATCTTATTTCAATAATATAGTGTCTTATGTTTTTTAACTTACTGTAAAATGTATCGTTAATTGCACTATACTATATTATTATATGCCTCATATTTGTCAAATTGTGCTATATTATTTACCGCACATTATTTATTGCTTTTGAAAAAATAAAATATGTAGTGCTTTATTATAATATTATATCGAGTGCTTCTTTTCTTGGAGTATTCTATACAGTGTATATTGTACACAATAAATATTATCATATAATTGCTATATTCTTAAAAATATTGTTAGTTCGGTGCAGAGTAAATATATGAAATGTATTAACTGTTTTCAACTCTGATGCTCTGTAATAATGACTTTTTATGTTTGAAGTATCATATACTTACAGTGTTATACCTTGATAAACAGGGCTTTACAGTTATCAAAAACAGCGATAATAACGTTATTAAAAATTTCAGTTCTATGTTATTCAGTATCGCATGCACCTTTACCAAATGAAAATGTGCATTTTACATTATTAAATTAAGGTGCAATATATAAGGCCACAACAAATTGAAGATTTGTTCTACGGATTTTAGCCAAAAAAAAATGGAGCGAGCGAGCAAATAAAAATAAATTATTTTTTATTCTATTTTTTATAACATCACAAGCGAGCGAAAAGCGAAAAAAAATACATATAAGATCTATGTAAATGGATATATTTGCCAAGCATAAAATGCATGATATCTGCCGAATACCAGCACAATATCACTAAGTAGTAATAACTGTGTTTAAACTCTAGTCTAATGTTTATAAAAATAAACAAATATTATCCAATAATTGTTCTGCTTATTCCCACCAATAGTGACCATTTAATGTTAACATGGTACACTGTAGTTTTCACTATCAAAGTTATATTAGAAGCTCTGTCTTCTGTCAATGAAAGTTAAATAACATGAAAAATAAATAATACAATAAACATCAAGCATAAGAAATATCTTTAATCTGTATACGTTCTTAATATCATAGGTCATGGTAGTATACAATTTTCAAATGCATTACTTTTGTTAGTTTAGCAATATTAAAATTAGAAATGAGAAATTTAAATTTTGTAAAGTAAAAAAACCCATAACTTCCTAACAAAAGAACAATAAAAAATGGGTAGTAAAAGTTTTTTATTTTAATATAAAACACATGTCTTTTCAACAAAACCGTTTATAGATGTGAGTAGTAGTATAGAAGTAGCCCTATATTATAACATAGAACATATATGTGCCTTATTTGAGTAAATTGTAATTGTTGTAATTTTGGAAGTTGTTTAATTCAATTGGAACATGATGAAGTATTTCTACTAAAACCACAACTCAAGTCTTTAGTAAATTGTAACACTAAACTTTTTCTAGTTTAAATACATATACAATTCAAATTCTTCTTTGTCTCGCATTCTTCTTATGCACGTGATATTCGTGCAGAACTTGACAACACTTCCAGTTTCTTTTTGGCTGTCCCGGTATGGTATAAACCCTGTCTAGGCCGGCCCGGTTTTGTCTAAATGCCGTTTCCCAACAATGACAACCGGCATCTTCAAGTCTTGTTCGGCAGTGATCAACATACCATAAAGCATTGCTGAAAAGTCTAAGAGATTTCAGAACATGTGTTTCACTGTCCTCAACAATGTCAGCTGACCATCGCACGCAGTACTTTGAGCCCAGTCAATCAAATCACAGTTAAGGTGTTGAGGTCCAGAAAGTTTCTTTACTTTCGATCGCACTTATGTTAACTTCATGTTTTTTGGGCATAGTGTACATCTTGGACTTAGCAATCAACATTTTAAACGCATTTGAGTCACAGTTTGATCTAGCAGATGGAAGGCGTGTAAAATTTATAGTATAACCGACAATGTTTTTGTCCAGTTCAACTGTGACACAGTTGTTAATGTTCGATATTTTAATTGTATCCATACCACAGAGTTTAGTACAGATTGATACCGAATGGACGCATTCCGGAGACATTTCACATCCTGGTGTTGATGCGGCTGAGAGAAATAAATTACTAAAATCATCTGTAATGCGATGACTCATTGCCACTGGAGGAAAAATTACATTTCCATTTGCGTCTTTGGCCTGCAGGATTTGACAGAAGAACGCCGCCATTGTTTTACCATAAACCAATCTAATAAAGCAAAGCGTTATAACAGTCTATGAAGTAAAATACGTAGGCTAAATTAAATTAAATCATTAAACGAATATATGCGGAGCATAATTGTTGATGCGGGCGCAAAATAAAAATAAAAATATTTTTATTTCGTTTTAAGATTTTTAGGTTCGGCAAATCCGAAGAACATTTAATCAATTTGTTGTGGCCTAATAAGAATATTAACTTTTTCATTTGTTATTCTTTACTTAACAGAGACAAGCCAAGAATATTAAAAGTCTGAAGCATATTATAATCTTGTTGTATATTTCTTGTTCTGTAATTTGGCAGAAATTAATCAACTGTAATAAAATCATTGGCAAATTGCTCCAGCCATAATATTCATGCTTTTTGCATGTTATCCCAGGGGTAAGCAGTGGAAATTAATTGTTGTGAAAAGCTGAAAATGTAATATATATCGCTTTCCCACGAATCTGTTGTTTCATCATGAACAAAAGACGGTTGCTTAATTTTAAGCAACGCATAACCTGCATAACATAATAAGAAGCCAACATTCTTTGGCAATTTTAGTTTGTTTAAAGTCTTCTTTATTACCTAAAAGATAAATATCTACCAATTTGGAGCTTATCTAAACTATAAAAAACAAGAGCCTTTCTCGTCTCAAAATTAAGAACACATTGTCTTAGAAAAAAATATACAGACATAACGTTCGTCTACAGGTCTTTTTTAGTAACAGCAGAAATTGCAGAAAAAAACCCACAGCAAAAACAAAACAACAACATAAAACCAGAAATAAACCAAGGTAACCTAAATACTAATCTTAACTGATGATTTGGAATGGTTTTGCAAGATAGTGATTTTCTACTTTTCTCGTGCAAGTTGGCCCTATGACAAGTTAAGCTGTGCTCTGTGGGTTATTATTAAGTTTGTTTTTTCTTATGTATAGATAAGGACTGCTGAATGTTTGAACAGGTTTCATTCACAGCGCAGCCACTTGCGAGAGCCATGAATTGTTTCTAGGCATGAACAGACCCTGTGGCTTTGGGTTTCTTGTATCAAAGAAAACATGTTCTTTGGAAGCTGTTGTTGGAAAAATGGGGCATGCAGACTCTTCTGTGAAAATTTTTCAAGGACTGTTCAAGAAAAGTTATTGTACAGTTCAAGAACAGTGTTCATGAACTGTACTTGAACTGCTCTAAAAGTGTTCAAGAACTGTTCAAACAGTATACAAACTCTTATTCTTGAACAGTTCATGAACTGTTCAAGAACAGTTTTAAGAACTTTTCCACAACAGTTGTTCTTAAATTTGTCCAATATAACATTTCTTAATATGTACTTGAACAGTTCTTGAACACTTTTAAGAACAGTTCTAGTGCAATTCTAGAACACTTTTCGACTAGTTCAAGAACTCATATATTCTTGAAAAATTCATAACATTTATTAAACTGTACTTGAACAGTTCTTAGAAACTTTAAAAACAATTCAAGTAAAATTCATGAAACGCTTCTTTAACAGATTTTGACAATAGATGTTGACACAGAAACTCTTTAAGAATTTCTTATACTTATCAATTATTAGAAATCTGTTCAGTCTGATGCCTACTATAAAATTTATATACCTACAGCTATGTTACACTACAATGTGTTGGGTTTGCCAAACTAGCTATAAGCATAATTTAATGTTACTCATAAAACTGATAGATTAATTGTGACCAACATTAAATTCATGACATCAGTATGAATGAAGTGTGTAGAGTGATAATTTAGANAATGTTTGAACAGGTTTCATTCACAGCGCAGCCACTTGCGAGAGCCATGAATTGTTTCTAGGCATGAACAGACCCTGTGGCTTTGGGTTTCTTGTATCAAAGAAAACATGTTCTTTGGAAGCTGTTGTTGGAAAAATGGGGCATGCAGACTCTTCTGTGAAAATTTTTCAAGGACTGTTCAAGAAAAGTTATTGTACAGTTCAAGAACAGTGTTCATGAACTGTACTTGAACTGCTCTAAAAGTGTTCAAGAACTGTTCAAACAGTATACAAACTCTTATTCTTGAACAGTTCATGAACTGTTCAAGAACAGTTTTAAGAACTTTTCCACAACAGTTGTTCTTAAATTTGTCCAATATAACATTTCTTAATATGTACTTGAACAGTTCTTGAACACTTTTAAGAACAGTTCTAGTGCAATTCTAGAACACTTTTCGACTAGTTCAAGAACTCATATATTCTTGAAAAATTCATAACATTTATTAAACTGTACTTGAACAGTTCTTAGAAACTTTAAAAACAATTCAAGTAAAATTCATGAAACGCTTCTTTAACAGATTTTGACAATAGATGTTGACACAGAAACTCTTTAAGAATTTCTTATACTTATCAATTATTAGAAATCTGTTCAGTCTGATGCCTACTATAAAATTTATATACCTACAGCTATGTTACACTACAATGTGTTGGGTTTGCCAAACTAGCTATAAGCATAATTTAATGTTACTCATAAAACTGATAGATTAATTGTGACCAACATTAAATTCATGACATCAGTATGAATGAAGTGTGTAGAGTGATAATTTAGAGTGTATGGTTTGTTATAGTTTTTAGAAAGTCATACAATTTGACAATTCTTGTTGAATATAATTATGGTACGTGACCTTTATTCTATAGACACAAATTAATATGCATAGAGACCCTATCTGTCATGTGTTAATATTTTCAACATGGGACTGCTTAACTACCGGTAATCAGTGGTTTCCTTGAAATGGTTACACTTACAGTGCCAAAGAAGTTGAAATGGAACCAATGGCTGATCACTTTAGCCGGTAATTAATTAAAGACTTACATTTCAAAATATAACATAAACCATGCTTGCTTCCGTTTGGACTTCCTGTGCACACAATATTCTTCCTTTGTAAAAACAGCTATGCAATGTACATGTTTGTGTTCTTGATATCATCTTAAACTGTTCTTGAAATAGGATGTCCTTAAAACGTTCTTTAACTGTTCTTCTTAAATTCTTCCAAGAACAATGACAGATCCTTAAAAGAAAATATTGGATTCTTAAAAAGTCCATCATATGTTCAAGAACATTGTTTAGAACTGTTCAAGAACATCGGAAGGAAATATGTTGTTCCATAAAGTTCTTAAAGTGTTCAAGAATAGTTTAAGAATAATTCAAGAACAGGAAAGGTCCTTAAAAAGTTATTGAACTGTTTCTGAAGGAAGTTCTTGAACAGTTCTTGTATTTTTTTTCTTAAAATCCTCTAAGAACAGGTCAAGAACTCTTACTTAGTTTTAAGAACTGTTCTTGAATTGCTCTTGACAATAAGAACTTCATTTCGCAGAGGGGTGACATCAGTCAGTGTTTTTTATGCTCCCTTCTTCGAAGAAGAGGGGGTTTATTGTTTTTGGTCTGTCTGTCTGTCTGTCTGTCTGTCTGTCTGTCTGTTTGTCTGTCTGTCTGTTATGTCATTCTGTCCCAAAACTTTAACCTTGGTCATAACTTATGCAATATTGAAGATAGCAACTTGATATTTGGCATGCCTGTGTATCTCATGGACCTGCACATTTTGAGTGGTGAAAGGTCAAGGTCATCCTTCAAGGTCAAAGGTCAAATAAATGGGTCAAACTCGCTTAAAAGGGGGCAAAGTGTTTCTGAAAGATAATGTGCTCCTTTAATCCTGTGATGAAAATCAGTCAGCATCCCCCCCCCCTTCCCCTCATATTTTCTGCTCCCTCGATCTTTTCTCATGCTAGGAACAATCTGTTCATCAGTCCATCTGCTACCTGGTTAACCCAAAATGATGATATTAATAATGCTTCTTAGAGGCTTTGACAATACCATGGATGTTGTCTGTTAACACTATCAACAAACCCATTTGGCCCTTACCTCATTTCGACCTTGACATTGACCTACTTTCGGACAAATTCAGAAGTTCAATATTCTTTGTGAACCCAAGGTTTCCATTGGCTTAACATATATACTACTGGCTAAAAAGCTTTGATACTTTCATATTGACAAGGGTTTCCACCAGGGGCATTAGTATCTATTGACGGGCAGCATCTTGTGTTTAAGTCTTGCTTACACACATTATTCTGAGTTGCATAATATTTTGATATGTTTTGTGCAGATTCACCTGTTTGAATACCTTATCACATCCAATAACTTAATTGCTTTATCAATTTTTCAGTAGACAATTTTTGAAAATATTACAAATGGGCGGTGCTGTGGAAAAACTGGGCTTAATGCATGTGCGTAAAGTATCGTCACAGATTAGCGTGTGCAGTCGGTATAGGCTTATCAGGGACGACACTTGCCGCGTTTATGGAATTTTTCTTTTAAAGGAAGTCTTCAATTAACGAAATCCAGTTTAGGCGGAAATTGTCGTCCCCCATTAGTCTGTGCAGTTGTGTGGTCCCAGATTAGCCTGTGCAGACAATGCAGACTAATCTGGGACTACACTGTATGCATATGCATTAAGCCCGGATTTCCCAGAGCGCGACCCAAATCATCTTAATATTTAATTTTGTATGAAGTCCGTTTCATAGACAAATCCTTAATTTTTTATTTGGCGTTTTATTCCAGTTAACCTGAGATATATGATTTTTGTCTGTAACTAGAATATAGGTACTATTAAATTTGCTTGTAATATAATGTGGTAAAATCAATTAAGGTGAATATATGAGTTAATTTTATTGTCTGGTTGCTAGAAAATATGGTGTAAATTGTTCTCCTGATTCCTGTCATTGCCAGCTGTTGTATGCTGACTATGAATGATAAATTATCACTCAAGGCATGTTACATGTAAACCAAGCCATTATAATGAATAGACAGTTTAGTTTGGAGTATAATAGAGCTTTGATTGCAAGCAGTTTATTTGTTTTGAGCCTTTTGTTTCCAAAGAGAAAAAATATAATATAACTGAAAACCTTTAATTGTAGTATTGATTTCATTTGTTTTTTTAATTAAAACTTATAAAAAAATCATTGAGATCTTTGTTCTAGGGTACTCACATGTTCATGTGTTTTTTTAGTTTTAATTATGTCCGTTGTAATTTCTGGGATTAATATGTAGATGTATTAGTGTGATGCAAACCAATTTAATATTGTTTAGTTACATTGAAAGTCTCAAGGACGATGGGTACACTCTTGAGGCTGTATCCTAGTAAGATTCAGTACTTGATGTACTAGCATTTGTAAACATATTGTCTGAGAACACTCCCTGTGAGATCTCTCATATACCATGTCACTCCACCCATCAGGTACTTAATTTCCACGACAAGATGTCTTTATGGAAACATATTTCGTAACCTATGTTTACTCATTTAAAAACCATTGAACAATTTTTTTTTTTTAACAGCATGTGGATGTCTGATACAATTATGACCTCACAATTTACAGCCATATGCCAAGTTTGAACCCCACGGCTCATTAAATTATAAATGAGTTTGTTGCCAAACATTATCTGCGGGTGTTGTATGAAGATGCTAAGTACTAATTAACATCCATTCCAACAGGTAGAATCACAATTACCATACACCTATATCTGTGTAACCTTTAAATCTTGTCTGGATAGCAATAGTTCTGCCATGTCTTACAAGAACCTTATGCCTTGCAGGTCTGTGTTATGGCATGTCTTTGTGCCATATGCATGATATGCAAGGAATCACTGGCATCACATTGGAGTTGAAATTGTTCGCCCATATCTCTTTATGAAACACGTTGTGGGAAAATGGGGCTTAATGCATTTGATGAAGTGTCATCCCAGACTAGCATTTGCAGTCCGCACAGGCTTATCAGAGAGGACACATTCCGCATTGACTATATTTTCGTTTAAAAGAGACTTCCTTAAAAAAATTGTTTACCCTGATTAGCCTGTGCTGACTGCACAGGCTTACCTGGGATGACACTTTACTCACATGCATTAAGCCCCATTTTTCCAGAGCCGGGCAATATGTGCCATGTGCATGATATGCAAGGAATCACAGGCATCCCATTGGAGTTGGCATCTAGTGACCTGAACCAGGGTGCAGTTTTGTGGAAATTGTTCTCCCATATCTTCATATCATTCAGTTAATCCAAACAGAATGTAATGGCATCTTGCTTTGAAAGCTGCCAATCAAGGGTGAGACTATGGTTTCTTGAGTTGTATAAGATTAATGTGCAGCTACAACAGTGTATGCTAAATCATCAAAACCCTGATCTCATTTCCGTTGAAAATGGTAAGTTATACGTCACTGACAATATCTCTCCGAACATAATTTTTTGTATACCCATACCAGTATCATATAGGTCCATTAACTGGTTTAATAATAGGGCCATCATGCATGAACATTTCCCTACTCCGTTCTCCATGACTTGACACAACATCATTATCCATGTCCTGACACAACATGTTCCCAAGTCCTGATACATTCTCTGATTCCTGACAACATGCTCTCCATGTCCTAACACGACACATTCTCTGTGTCCTGACACAACATGTTCTCAACCTCTTCACACAACATATTCTCCACATCCTGACACAACATGTTCTCAACATCCTGACTTGATAAGTTTTCCGTGTCTTGACACAACATGTTCTCTATGTCCTGACACAACATGTTCCCCACATCTTGACACAAAATGTTCTCCATGTCATGACACAACATGTTCTCCACATCTTGACACAAAACATTCTCCATGTTATGACACAACATGTTCTCTGCATCCTGACCTGACACATTCTCCACGTCCTGACACAACATGTTATCCACCTCTTGACACAACATGTTCACCGTGTCCTGACTTGACACATTCTTCGCATCCTGACACAACACATTCTCCATGTCTTGACACGACACATTCTCTGCTTCCTGACACAACATGATCTCCATGTCCCGACACGACACATTCTCCTAGTCCTGACTCAACACATTCTGCATGTCATGACACAACACAATATCCATATTCTGACACAACACATTCTCCACTTAATGACTTGACGCTCATGTTCTCCATGTAATGACTTGACACGTTCTCTCGTCCTGACGCAACACATTCTCCGTGTCCTGACTTGACACATTCTCCACATAATGACTTGACATGTTCTTCCATCCTGACACAACACATTCTCCACATAATGACTTGACACGTTCTCAAAGTCATGACACGACACATTCTCTGCTCCCTGACACAACACATTCTCCATGTCCTGACTTGATACATTCTCCACATAATGACTTGACACGTTCTCAAAGTCATGACACAACACATTCTCTGCTTCCTGAAACACCATGTTCTTCATGTACTGACTACACATACTCTACGTCCTGACACAATATGTTCTCCACGTCCTGAAACAACATGTACATGTATGATATGAAAGACTTTGAGAAACTTGTACGGAAATGGCTTGGGGACATAAATCATTGTAACATTTGATAAAGGTATGATGTGGTATTTCTTTATAATAATTATGAATTATATTCATATAAAACAATGGTTTAAGAAAGCTTCTTTACTTTATACCATATATATTTACATGATCTTTAACATGTTTTGTTTATATATCACAACTCACAGCTCAGTTTCCATCTGCAACATAGATCTGATTTTAGCATTAACCCTTTGCATGCTGGTAAATTTGTCATCTGCTAAAATGTCGTCTGCTGAATTTCTAAAATTAGCATTTTCTTTGATTTTTTTTTCAAAGAATGCTTTCAGAATAGCAAACAGTTTGGATCCTGATGAGACGCCACGTTCTGTGGCGGCTCATCTGGATCCAAACTGTTTGCAAAGGCCTTCAAAATTCGGTTCCAGCACTGAAAGAGCTAATGATGATAGCTTTCTCATACCAGTATGTTATCAAAGCATGCCTTCACTTAACTCCTGGTGTTACCTTTGAATGCATTTTAGTATGATGACATCTTGTATGTTTGTGTTCTGTTATGACTTTGGTTTAAAAGAGTAATGCAGTCTTTGTGTAAATTCTTGGCACTGGGTTTAGGTGCAGTTATAATTTGTAATAAAATGTTAAACTAGGGATGGCATCGAATACCTATATCGGTATTTGAATATTCGCAAATCCATTCAATCGAATATTCGCATAAAACGGCTGGATTGATTTAACTTCTATTACTCAGTTTCGTATCCAGTAGGGATATTAAATATAAATTGACACAGAAATACAATTGAATATGCAATTGTTGTGTTGAGAAATAGAAAGAAAATATAGCTTAATTGTAAAAACAAACTTTGAAATATATCAGAAAAGAGTGAAACTTGTTCTGTGTTAACTTCCATTGTTTTGTAAGTTATATCCGTTTGCTGAATACGAGGCTGTTTATTAACCTTGCTATCGAATAATTGTATCGCTGTCGGCTAATACTATGACCGATACTGTAATCGGGCACAAATAGAAGGAAAAACATAACGTCATAGAATTTTATTTTTATTTGAAATTTTAAAGTAATGATAGCATGTAAGTTTATATACATGTAAAGAAACATATCAATAAGGCATGCAAAGTACACCAAATATTCAAGAACAAATATAAGGAAAAACATCATGTCATAGAATTTTATTTTTATTTGAAATTTGAAAATAATGATATCATTTTAATGTCTGTTCAACCTGTGATCACAGAAACTAAATTATTATTCGCCAGTCAATTGAAGCCCTTAATTGGCATCTAATTGACAAACAACAGTTCGGGCCCTTTCTTAGATTGTGTATATTGCATTGCGCAATTTGAGTAATTCACACATTTTAATGGCTGTTCATTCTGTGATCACAGAAACTTAATTATTATTTTCCAGTCAATTGAAGCCGTTAATTGACACCCCATTGACAAACAACAGTTCGGGGCCTTTCTTAGAGTGTGTATATTGCATTGCGCAATCAACGCTGATACAGGCCGCGCTATCAGTTTGACAAGAAGAACGTCCCATCAAACATGTTAATCCCAAATGATTTCGGGTTCCAATTGACATCTCGCAAACTGTCAATCGAAAGCGGCTCACAGGTCATTAAATATTAGGGCAATAACGTTTGATTTTTTTTTTTTTTTAATGCGAATATCAATTCTGTTATTCGAATACTGACCATTCAATCAAATATTCAAATACTTTTGCCATGACTAGTTAAAACACATCATGGACATTAATAAATTGAGGTAAAATGAGAATATGTACTTAAATAAGCGCTGTCAATAGTTGCAACAAAAAATAGCGGTACCATTGAACAAAGTTGCCTGTAGTTTTTTGACAGTACGCTAGGGTTTAAGCTTGGGTCAATTTGAAGGCTGTTTGAACCTACAGTCTTAAATTTGACTGAATAATAATCAACAATATGTTTAACAAAAGCTATAATATAATCAACCGATCAATTATGAATGATCAATGATATAAACCTATTGCAGCACTTGTGTGGGTGGTGTGGTAGTCGAGTGGTAACATTCTGGTCTACCATTCTAGAGGTCCCCGGTTCAATTCCTGGGCGGGGAAGTGGAAATTTCAGAAATGCTTCAAGTGTTTCCCACCCATCTAGAGATGTACTGGTATTAAACCCAGGTAATTCTCCGGTGTAACGGTGCTATACACTGAGCATGTAAAAGAACCAAGAGATCTAGTCGCAAAGAGCTAGGGTATCGCACCCGGCTTTCTTGTATCTCAATACTGTCTCTTCTGCTTGCTGTCTCTTCAGCAAAACCAAAGGACTCCATTGGAAATAAGTGCTTCCATTGGAAATAAGTGCTTGCACTTTCATGGGTTATCCTTGACTGCAAGGTCAAAAGAAATACACATACACACATACACATGTTTGCTCGTGTTTGTTAATATTTTGTTCTAAATGGTCCTTCCCTGTCCCAACAGTATGACAGTTGTAATTACCAGTTAAGTGGATTGGGCCACCATGGACTTCTTGTTTGCTGTTCAGCACGAGAAACTCTCATTCTCTTAAAATTACATGTATTTAAGTGGAGTTTTATATTGCGTGCAGCATCGGATTAATTGCAGGAGAGTGACACATATTGGATGTAATGCTCTAAAGCTACTGTAGAGATTGAATGGTTACAACTAGGTTTATACTCGATTCATGGATGCAGGTCGGAGATTACTCACAGGGGAGTATGACTAACATTGAGCTGGAGTGTTTGTTATTACTGCCAGAAGTTGCATTGTGGGATATACTGTGAGAAGTTGCATTGTGGGATATACTGCGAGAAGTTGCATTGTGGGATAATATACTGTGAGAAGTTGCATTGTGGGATATACTGTGAGAAGTTGCATTGTGTTATATACTGTGTGAAGTTGCATTTAGGGTTATGCTGTTAGAATTTGCATTGTGGAATATACTGTGAGAAGTTGTATTTTGGGATATACTGTGAGAAGTTGCATTGTGGGATATACTGTGAGAAGTTGAATTGTGGGATATACTGTGAGAATTTGCATTGTGGGATATACTGTGTGAAGTTGCATTTAGGGATATACTGTGAGAAGTTGCATTGTGGGATATACTGTGAGAAGTTGCATTGTGGGATATACTGTGAGAACTTGCATTGTGAGATATACTGTGAGAAGTTGGATCACATGCAGATGGAGCTGTCCTACATTCATCATAACATGTCCCCTCTGCCTGAAAGTGCCTTGAAGATAAAACCTTAGACTAATTTTAGGCCCTGAAAGTTAAGTGCTAAAGCCGTAAAAAAAGGTAGACAAATCTGGTTTACCTTAAACAGTTGCATTTCCTTGCCAAAGTTAACTGTCTTGAAAGTTGGGAAAGGCCAGCATGTTAAAGAAAAAAATAATGGAGATTGAGAACATATAATGGGATAAAATCAATGTATGAATGAAAACGTTGTACAACTATGGATAATGTGAATACAAAAATTCAAATTTTGATGAAGCAATCACAAATGAATGTGTTTAGAAAATGTTTTAAAGTAGTGAAATGTTTTAAAACAGATTTAAGGTTAGTGAGTCCATACTTAATGCGCAAAAATATGCTATGAAACTTTTTAACCAGTGTTTTCCTTTATGAAGTATTTAAAAGTTTACCAAATTGGGTTTCTTACTGTTGTATAGAAACATCAGAATTGTATATCAAAACTAAAACAACATTGGTTATTGCTAGTAGGCCAGGTTGTTGTTTTTGTGTGTGAAAAAAATATTGATAACTTATATTCAGCTATCTTGCCTTAGGTTAAATTTTCTTGCCTTGGCTTTTGAGCATTTCCCTGTGTTCTTTACACTAACTGTCTTGCTGCATAGCAAAATAAATTGGCAAGCAATTTTCTCAAGATTATTACCATAAATCAGCCATTACTTTTGTGTTCGATGCTGTTTGCATGCTAAGTCCCTGTCTTATAGTCCAAGCACATCATGTTTGACCTTAATCATTCCTTGCTGGAATAGCATATTGATATTTAGTGCTGAAGCAACATTTTGGCAGGGCATTTAGTGGTTTTGTACAAAGTTCAGATTAAGTGAAAGGAACACTGGAATGGCAAATATAACTGCTCATTAAATACCAATAAATAACATCACGTAACTCATGCAATGAAATCTAGAGGCACACCACAGTCGTGTACTATTCCCGATGTAGTTACCCGGCATCTTGATGCATAAGGCTTGTATTGATTGTCCAGGCTGGCCGTTCGTCCGTCTGTCTCCCTATCCACCCATATAACTCAACCTTTGACCTTACCTTGTTGTCTAAATGGGCTTTCCTGCTACTTTCATTGGTTGTCCATCCATCTGTCTTCCTATCCACCCATATAACTCAACCTTTGACCTTGACCTTGTCGTCTTAATGGGCTTTCCTGCTACTTCCATTGGTTTATGTGTTTGTCAGATTGACGATTGATGTTTAAATAACAAGATTGGCAAGTATTTATTGATGTGGTCTGGGTACAATTGTATTGGTCTCTTGTGATGGCAAACTGGGTTCAATCCCCATTCTGTAATACCATACACCACACAGTGGTTGTCTATTTTCATTTCTAAGGGACTTTCATATCATGTCGCTTTGTTAAACTGACTACTATCTGAATTAATATTTTAGTATAAATTGACTTAAATTTGCTGCAGTTGTGTCAGAATCATGACTTTACATCAGAAAAAAAGCAATATTGGAACAAGTTGTGTCTTAAATCATCTGTGAGAAAGAAGCATTAAATGTTAATTAAATGCTAAAGTTTAATGTGTTTGTGCGCAAGCATTTCATTGTTTCGCCATTTCAAAGATAATTAGAGTCTGGGCTTAATGCATGTGCGTAAAGTATCGTCCCAGATTAGCCTGTGCAGTCTGCACAGGCTAATCAGGGACGACACTTTCCGCTTTTATTGTATTTTTCGTTTAAGGTAAGACTCTTCTTGACGAAAATCTGGTTTAGGTGGAAAGTGTCGTCCCTGATAAGCCTGGGACGACACTTTACGCACTTGTATTGAACCCACTTTTCACAGAGCATAGCTCATTTAATTGTTTCGCCTTGTCAGAGATAATTATACCATTACCATTGGTATTCGGATCATCTTGATTCGTTTAATTTGCTCCAGACCCTGGAAAGAGGTAGCTAAAATAAAAAGATACGGAATTGCTTTTTAGTCAATTGGTCTAGAATTCAATTATCTATTACAAAGAACAAACAGGAAAATTGACTTGAAGAGCATTTTTTTGCATTTTTAACCATTAGGATAATTAGGCCTTCAGAAAATTATCTGCTTTCATTGATCAACAGATGTTATCCAACAGCTTGTATACACGACAGATTTGTCCCCGGAAATTGAAGGGACGACTCTCATATGGTGCAAATGAAGAGGGAATAAATATAATTCTTGAGGCAAAGCAGAACATGTCTCTCTCACAGACAGTCATGTATGTGGCCTGTATGGAAATACATTTAACTCTTTGCATGCTGGGAAATTTGTCATCTGCTAAAATGTCATCTGCTGAATATCTAAAATTAGCATTTTCTTTGATTTTTTCCAAAGAATACTATCAGAATAGCAAACAGTTTGGATCCTGATGAGACGCCACATTGTGTGGCGTCTCATCTGGATCCAAATTGTTTGCAAAGGCCTTCAAAATTTGGTTTCAGCGCTGAAAGAGTTAAGTAATTGAATACTGAATAGTGAAGTTCCAATCAGGAATTATTGGAAAATACCTGAAAAATAGAGTCCATTGGATCCCACGTAACAAAGACCCACTCCAGTTTTACCGATACAGGTGTGCCAGGAGTAAAAAACATGTTCCAGAGATCAACTCCCTGGTTGGATTTTTGACTTTCCACACCTTTGATGTTTTTGTGAGGAAATTTATTATTTTGCCCTGTCGAAGTTGATTTTTGTAAACAGTTCTGGATTATAGAGGATATTCTGGAGTAGAGAGTGACTGTGGGAAATAAATAGGCAAGAATTGAAAAGCTTTTTTAAAGTGCGAGTTGGAAAGTGATTTTTCGCCTTTGTGTTTTTTTTGTGTGAGCAAAGTCAAAGATTCATGGATAATGAGTTTATTTTGTGAGAAATTGGATTTTGGTACAAGGTTATGATGGTATTGAATAAAAGTGGGTTATATTTAATGACAGGAAGTGTGTATTTACTTTGGATTAAAGAGAGCGAGTGTCATGTCAATGTTGAGAGCTTCAGGTACCAGGGTTTGATGGATTTTTATAAATATGCAAATCAGTGGGTATTCAAACTGTTGCTCCAAAAGTTCTTTAAAAACAAGTTTGCAGAGTGTTGTAAAACATAAAGTACCACTATCCCAGAATATATGATGAAAACGACAATTATTGATTTAAAAGTAGATTATATATTTTATGTGATTAAGTACACAAATATCATATGTCATGCTTTCTTTGAAATTCCACAAAAACATTGCTTTTCTCATTCTGTAGTTGTCATGTTTTGACAGTAATGTTTTTCACAAGCTGATCAAGCATAGATAATTTTGAAAACAGCCAAAAACCGAACTAAACAAAACAAACAAAACAGCAGAGAATCTTTGAATAACTTGTAACAAAAATGGAGAAGTTTTCAATGATATAAACCAACATGCATAGTGTTGGTTATTGCTTAATTTCAATTTACTGTTTAAACCTTTTTTGGTTGCTGTTCACAATTTTCTAACAATTCAAGTTTATAAAACATCAAATGTTTTCTACATACTTTAAAACCTTGTCAGTTAAAATAGTTTATTAAGTGACCATTTCTTTATAGATACTAGAATAGGAATGGATACCATGTTTTGTGGTCAACCAAGAGGTCAGATAAAATTACTTAACCCATTTATGCCTAGCGTCTAGAAAAAAGGCCTTGGCAAACAGCATAGACCCAGACGAGACGCCGCATGATGCGGCGTCTCATCAGGGTCTGTGCTGTTTGCTTAAAGGAATTTCTGTAAGAAATATTCTAAATATAGAAATAAATATACTAGACATCCCTAATTTTGAAAATACATTGATCTTATTTAGAAGGATGGGAGAGTCCACTAGGCATAAATGGGTTAAAGTGGAAAAGGACCAATGGCCTTTAGAGGCAATATCATATAAATGTTATCTTGTATTGGTTCTTGGTTTAATTCATAATATTGAGAAATTATCCAAACTGAGATAAATTTCTAGTTTATCAAAGCTTTTTCATGACAAACGGCAATTTATGTGAAATTTCATTAGCCTTTGAAATGACCAGGACTTTACATGAGATATTCAATTTTTTATTCTGCCAATTTGCCATCAGACTTTCAGGAGAGGGGGGGGTGTCTTTATGAAGTGGGGTACATTTTCTTTTAATTTCAGAAAATTCAGAACGTGCCGTGCTGTGTGATATGTTTTCAGTGAAATTTGCAAGTTTAGCAAGTTAAGGTGTATATTATATTCAGTCATTGCTACTGAATGGCAGTGATTATAAACAACTTTAAAAAGACATCAATTCACAGTTTTTGAAGTGTAAAATGCATATGTCATTAGTTCTGCATAAAATTAAGAAAATTGTGAAGCGGAGAGCTCAGTGTATTTACTAGTAAATGATCCATACATCAACTTCCTCTGGTATTTGTGGATGTTATATTTTGATCTTCAGTATTTTCAAGGTCAACCACAGCATTTAATTAAAATATAGTAATTAATATTTGTAAGTTTGTGCTTAAAAAGAGTGGATTTCTTAAATGAAGGTGACTTATTGGGCTGCATATATTGTGACCCGTGGGAAAAGAGTATTGTGTGTGAGACAATTTTTCTGAGGACAGTACTGTTGTAGAGCAGATGGATAGCAGCTATTTTTATGGAGGTGTTATTCACTTTTGAATGCAGCTTTTGTTTTTGGGATGTTATTCCCTTCTGTTATTGATTATTTTTGTCAAAGAAGTCGAGTTTTGCATGTAATTAAAGCTTAATGTGAGATGTGACTCAGGATTCAATTTTTTAACTTTTTGTGGTTCCAGTCCCCCTTTTTTTTTTAAATAATTTTCCTTGTTGTTTTGTTCAGCTGTCTGTTGTATTTTTGCAGTTATGTAGATGAACATGTATAATTTATTTAGCAGTCCATATTTGCACATTTTTGTAATGTAGGCCATGGATAATAAAATTTTATGATTAAGTATGTAATTATTGCTTTGTGGTAATATTTGTAATGAAATTTTTTTTTTTAAAGAAAAGTTCATATTTCGGAAAACATAACAGTTTCAATCGAAGTGAAATAACTGTAACTTCACAAATATCACATCTTTGTTGTCTTCAACAAAGGATTAGAACTCATCCCCTGATTAGGAGCAGTAAATGAATATTTTTATGCCCCCTTTCGAAGAAAAGGGGGTATATAGTTTTCGCACTGTCCTTCAGGCTGTCAGGCCGTCATGCTGTCGGTCTGTCACACTTTTCGTGTCCGATCTCTAATTCAAATAGTTTTCATTCGATCTTTACCAAACTTGGTCAGAAGTTGTATCCAGACAATATCTAGGTCAAGTTTGAATATGGGTCATGCCGGGTCAAAAACTAGGTCATGGGGTCACTTAGTGCATTTTAAGGATTTAGCATGGTGTCCGCTCTCTAATTGAAGTAGTTTTCATCCGGTCTCCACCAAATTTGGTCAGAAGTTGTGTCTAGGTCAAGTTCGAATATGGGTCATGTCAGGTCAAAAACTATGTCACGGGTTCACTTAGTGCATTTTAAGGATTTAGCATGGTGTGTCCGTCACACTCTTCGTGTCCGCTCTCTTATTCATATAGTTTTCATTCGATCTTCAACAAACTTACTCAGAAGTTGAATCTTGACAAAATCTAGGCCAAGTTCGAATATGGGTCATGCCAGATAAAAAACAAAGTCAGGGGGTCACTAAGTGCATTTTAAGGATTTAGCATGGTTTCCGCTCTCTAATTGAAGTAGTTTTCATACGATCTTCACCAAATTTGGTCGGAAGTTTTGTCTAAATGCTTCTAATTTTAAATGTGGGTCATGCCCATGGGTCATGCCGGGTCAAAAACTATGTCACAGGTTCACTTAGTGCGTTTTAAACATTAAGCATGATGACCGCCTCTCTAATGCAAGTTCTTTTCATCCGATTTTCACCAAACTTGTTTAAATATATTTTGCGTACGTTTTTTTATGGCCCCTTTTTAAAAAAGGGGGTGTATTGTTTTTGGCCTGTCTGTCTGTCTGTCTGTCATTCTGTCTGTATGTCCAAAACTTTAACCAATATTAAAATTTTGTCATAACTTTTGCAATATTGAGTGGTGAAAGGTCAAGGTCATCCTTCAAGGTCAAAGGTAAAATAAAATAAAATCAAAGCGGCCCATTAGGGGGCATTGTGTTTCTGACAAACACATCTCTTGTTACAGCATGATTTAAGTTTCATTATGAAGAAAATGAATGCTTTTCATCTCCTAATTGTTGATACCCAGGTTAAGCTACCTATCTTTACCTATCTATTGAGAAAATGCATGTTTTTCATTGCGTAACATATCATAAAAAGCAGTGAATCTGCAGCCTCAGGATGTTATGCATCATAAAATTTACATTTCAAGTATATATAAATGGGAAATATCAGAAATATATAAAAAGCAGTGAATCTGAAGCGCAGAATCTTATGCATCATAAAATTTACATTTCAAGTAATTTAAATATCAGATACGCTCATGAATATTTTGATTTTTTTTTTAACACTGCAGAAGAAATCCAACACCAAACAGCTGCCATGTGAACAGCAAGTATATCAACCGCTACAACAACAACAACAACTAGTACTTAAAGGGACTTGTTCACAGATTTTCGTATTTTTGAAAAATATTTTAAAATAACTTTACTAACAAAACTGTGATATTTGAAATAGTTTTAGATAATTATAAAACAATGGAAAACATGCATTAAAAAAAGTGCCAGCCCTCAGAGCTATAAAAAGCAAAAGCTAACGTGCTACCACAACATCATACAGACTTTATAATGCTGATGGAAGTTGGATCCCTATCTCTGTAAAATACATTTTTGTTAAGTAATCAACGAAAAGCGTTACAAAGGCTTCATAATTTTAACAATTTTAATTGATGATATTGATAAATAACAAAATATTTTTTATACATTTTTCTCCGTCAGGCATGTAATTTTGCTTGTTCCAATATAATTCTTACATTCTTTGTTGAATCTATGACAATTTCTTTCATGAAAATAGTCATTTTGCCAAACTGTGCACGAGTCGCTTTGACATTATGAAGAAAGGTATAGGTATCACTATGATAAGCGTACTCCAAATAAGATGATTTTGTTCTCTGAGTAGGCTGCATTTATTACTCTGATTGAAGGTCATAGAAAATTGATGAATATATATAAGGTGCTGATTTTAAGTCTTAAGATAATTAGTATTTAACCCTTAGCATGCTGGGTAATTTGTCGTCTGCTAAAATGTCGTCTGCTGAATTTCTGAAATTAGCATTTTCTTTGATTTTTTTTCCAAGAATACTATCAGAATAGCAAACAGTTTGAATCCTGATGAAACGCCACGTTTTGTGGCATCTCATCTGGATCCAAACTGCTTGCACAGGCCTTCAAAATTCGGTTCCAGCACTGAAAGAGTTAAAAATACATTTTGTAAAGATAAATGTATGTGGTCAGTGTGTGATTATTTGATGAAAGATGTAAATAATAACTCAATAAGGATGTGAATATGTTTGGTTATTGGTTATAATATAATTATATTTATATAAAGGAAATATGTGTATGAGTGATAAAGGAAAATGTAGGCTATTTAGCTGAGTGGAGAAGGTTTTAAGAGATATTAGAAGTAGGAAAAAAAGAGTTACCAAGAGACAAGAAAAAGAGGCAAAAAGTTAATAAAATATATTTCTTGGAAAAATATAAATAATGTTATTGTGAGCATTATTTTATTATTTCTCATTCAAAAGTAAATCCATTCGCTAAAGTTTATTCCCAGGTCAGCTCACAACACAGTAATAAATTAGTCCAATTAATTTTGACACCATGCAGTCAGGTGGTGTTAAACTGATTATGTTACCATATAAAGCAAGTGCCAAATGTGACACTTTGTTTATTTCCTGCTAATAATAATTTCCCTTTTTGGGCATGTTGAAAACAAGGATCAAAATCAGTGTTGAAATCACAGACAAAATTGATGTTGTTGCCTTTTAAGGGAAGTATTATTTATTGAAGAAATTATTTGTGAAAAGCCCTTGTGACTTATTAGCGCATAAAGGAAATACAGGGAGTTGTTAAGACTTCCGTAGTGTGTGTCAGTTAGAGACAGTGTATTAATTTTATTCTTTAATTATTTTCATACGTCATTTCCCGAGTTGTTTAGGAGTACTTTAAATGCTTAAAGTCTTGCTGTACTTGTGACCAATATGTTAAAGCATAGTTGTTTAAACACTATCATAATTGTTTTTGTCAACTCTGTATTAAACAAGCATGTGTCTTATTATACTTAAATTACTTGGATAGTATTTTCAGTAATTTTATGATCTGTTATCAATATAATTAAAAAAAGAATTCTTCTTATGAAGTTGGTATGTAAAATTTATATGCTTGTCGTTCTGTGAAAAGTTTTTTTATGCATGTGCATAAAGTGTCGTCCCAGTTTAGCCTGGGCACAGGCTAATCAGGAAATACACTTTCCGCTTTTATGATATGTTTCGTTTAAAGAAAGTCTCTCAAGCAAAAAAATCCAAATTTTGGACAAACAAAGGCGGAAAGTGTCGTCCCTGATTAGCCTGTGCGGACTGCAACAGCTAATCTGGGACAACACTTTATGCACATGCATTAAACCCCCTTTTTGCAGAATGAGGCTCATATGTTTAGCAATTACTGGAAACTCAAAAATTGATGATTAAATAGTATTCTTGTTGTGCCATCAAGTACTGATGAAAACAATGGTACACAATTGTTTAAATTTTTAAATGCTATTACAACCAGTGACTTTGTTTAAAAAAAAATCACAACCAGTTAATTTATTTTTCAAATAATCAAACCAAAACAAAGTACGAAAAATAAAAATGAATCAAATACTTTGTTCAGCTTTAACTTGCTATTACATGTTCTTCATTAATTTTAAATCATAAAGTATAACAGCAAACTTTTTTTCCCAAAGAGTGAAAGATACGTGATATATATGTGATTAAAAAAATCAATATTTCTTTGATAGTGAAGAATATTACATAATGTCTGAAGGTCGCCTGAAAATGCTGGTGATGCAACATGTCATATATATAGGCGTCAAATGCAAGAGGAAAATTAATGGAATTCATTGAAAACAACAGTGGAAATGTCATAGATATAGATGGAATACTTCATGGAAAGATTCCCACAGGCTAGACATTATTATAATTGAAAGCAAGCCACAATCCATGTAATAATAATACACATTTTGTGTGTCATATTTATAACTATCATAAACGCAGTAATATAATAACAATTTATGATAAAGTGTTATAATTTGGATACATCATTTAGACATACTACCTATGGACCTGGTAGTTTTTAAGTTGTAAATAAAAACACAAATTTACTGTGGCAAAAGTTTTATTAAATGTCTCAATTGTTCCTGGGATCATGGAATAATATTGATGTGTTCATTTTATTTATTTTTACTTTAGTTGACATGGGGCATTGTTGTGTATGACCCTTAAATCTTTGCATGCTGGAAAATTTGTCGTCTGCTAAAATGTCGTCTGCTGAATTTCTAAAATAAGCATTTTCTTCGATTTTTATTGAAAGAATACTATCAGAATAGCAAACAGTTTGGATCCTGATGAGACGCCACGTTCTGTGGCGTCTCATCTGGATCCAAACTGTTTGCAAAGGCCTTCAAAATCCGGTTCCAGCCCTCAAAGGGTTAAAATACTTGATGAGGATGCTTTACTGAAGTGAAGGAATCGTAAAAGCTTCAAGTGGTCAGTTCCTCATAACGAAATAATTTTCCAGGACTGTTGAGACCGAAATATTGTTATTGAACTGAAGTTCACTGAAAGAATTTGGACATGACGTTAAAACAAATGTAAATTGTGTTTTAGCTTTTATACTCATTTGTGTGTGACTTACATCGTAGTTAGTGACAATTAAGGCATAAGTCAACAACTCGTATCATTGAACAATGTCATTGACTCACAGCACTTGAGTGTTCCCGTACAAGTGTTCATGGAAATTTGACGTCACTAGTGCAAAAAGTGGCAACATATATATTTAATTTCTTGATTGCGATCTTGAATGAATTGTTGCTATATGTTCCTGGTTGGCGAATGTCTAGATCATTTAGATTTTGGTAGCGCCATCGGACATTAATTGTAAATGTTTGTGACAACATTAAACACAAATCGTAGAAACAGACATTCATTTTAAATGTTTGTGACAACACTGAACACAAATCGTAGATATCGTTAGCCTTATAGGACATAGATTGTGTGAAAGTATTGTGCTAAAGGATGAAGGAACATTGTGCCTTTATATTGGAACACAGTATGTCAGAGCTGACCTCATCGAGATCTGGTGATGTCACCATTTCCACCGTGTTTGAGGTACGTATGGAGGGACGATGCTTATAGTATCATAAACGTATTGGTTCTGTAATAATGGTATAATAAATACATGTAAAGATTATGCATCACAGAATGTATGAAGGGACCATGCTTATAGTATCATAAACATGAATTATTACCTGCAGAAAAGAGAATACATTGCTGTGGCTATTCCAGCTATGGAATATTAAATAAGTTTAAAGACAAAGACAACATATTTAAATGTTAAGAACCTGTGTAATTACTTTGAACATTAAAATGAAGCTTTTTCTGTCACAAGTTCTTTTCAGCTGTACCTTAATCTCGCTGGGGTATTGAGAAAACAGAAGCAACCTTAATTAGTACATGGCAACTTCATTTCAGAAACCCATCAGAAGCATTCATTAATAGCTATTAAAGGACTTTTTAATCAGCGTTATTGATGAATGTCTCCTTGAAACTGACTATGCATGTGACTAATAATTTGAAGTGCATAGCACTTCTAATGGAGCCTCACTCTGTGAAAATGGGATTTAATGCATGTGCGTAGAGTGTCATCCCAGATTAGCCTGTGCAGTTCGCACAGGCTAATCAGAGTCAACACTTTCCACCAAAACTGGAATTTTGCTTAGAAGAGACTTGCTTTAAATGAAAAATATCATAAAAGCCTAAAGTTTTGTCCCTGATTAGCCTGTGTGGACTGCACAGGCTTATCTGGGACGACACTTTACGAACATACATTAAACCCCGTTTTCACAGAGCGCGGTCCAATTAAATCAATCACAGAATTGTTGTTTGAGCTGGATATTCAAAATGTTCAAGTTTAGTAGGTAATTATTTGAAACACTTTGGAAAAAAAATATGATGGAAGTATTATAGACCGTCAGTAACCATTGCGTAACTACATGTACATCAGATTCTGTATTTCCTTTAAAGTGTTATATTGTTTGATTTTACTGTTGGGAGGATAACTCTTACCTGTCTAAAGTTAACTTCAGTACTCAAGTAACTTCCCTTGACCTTTTGATTCATGTTTATCTTCATTGAAAAACAACAGCGCAATACTAAAGAATTGAGAAAGTTGGGCATTTGAGTAGGACTGTAAAATCATCATGTCTTGAGAGTGTTCAAAAATTGTATTGATGTCAGAATTATGTCAACATTTAATTGCAATATGCTCGCTTAAAAAAATCACACCAGTTTATGTTTTTGGGGGATTGTAGCGATTTTCTGGGCGGAGGGCAGGAGGGGAAACAAACAATATTTTATTTTAGGCTCTGTCTTTTCTTTTCTGTCTCTCTGCTATGATAATTTTAGTCATTAAACATTTTTACCATGAGTAAAGGTATTAAAGGACAACGGCAATTTTGTATTATGCCAAAATCTTGACAAGATAAAACAACAACTGTCAGACCCTTTTGAATCCGTAATTACCTTTCTAAAGGTTGGGACCTTGTAACTCATGTACTTGTATGCCAGTACACACAAACAAAACAATTAATATCAGTCATACTTATGGTGCATTATAATCAGCCCACACACAATTCTGTAACCCATTAATAAAGTGCTGCTGTTGTTGGTACGATGGCAATGATTAGCGGAGGATAACGATCATAATATCATAATAATCATCTGAGGACATGAGAGAGGGGAGGGGGCGGGCTAGGGCTAAAAGCTTTACAGTCGGCCTGGCTGATCGGAAATAACGGAAAGGAATGGAGTATTTCCCTGAGATGCTATGAATGTTTCTGATCTGCATAACTCTTTATCATTTGGCAGTGGCTGTTGTTTTTTTGGAAATACCTGATGTAGCTAGAGAAGTAGAGATTGTTATTAAGTGATTTGCTTGTGAAGCAAAGAACTGTGTGATTTATTGGATGGGTTATTTGTTGTTAAAGTTTGTATTGCTTAAAAGAGGGATAGGTGTTTAATAGTTTGGTTTGGTTTGCATTATTGTGTTGAAGAATCTGGAATTTGTTTAAGACAATTTACATTTATGAGAACAGATGGATCAGGTTTGTTTATATATTTTATTGTTATTGTGCCTTATTGAAAATAATGGTCAGGCAGTTAACAGAAACTGCTGGTCAGAAACCAATGTTTCTGGTATGAAACTTTACAATTCCAGATGAAGTAAAATAAGTTTAAGTTTAGTTTTAAGTACACAATACACACTTTTCCAGAAGACTTCATCATGATTGTAACAATTATACTCATCATAATCATCCCCAACATCAGCAGTATGAATGTCATAATCATTGACAATATTTCTGATTACGTTATGGTATTTTGAAGTTTAAGTTAAATGTTTATGTGTTGTAGGATTTCAAAACAAAGTCTTTGGCATTAACCAGGTTGCTGTGTATGTATGTAATAGTTTACTAAGATCCTAAGATACTGATGAGCAGCTAACAGGATAAAACCTGAACAGACTGTGAATAACTCGCAGGCTGTTCTGGTTATATGCTGGTTGCTTATAGCCATTTTCAATTTGCTTCTGAGTGGCAAAGGGTTAAGTTGGCAGGTCCAATATTATGCAGATGATTGCCACACACATGCCAGCAATCAGATGCTTTCATTTGCAATCTTATTAATTATTAATTACTTATTTGTAAAACAGTTTGTGAGAGAGAGAGATCGTATAACAACGATAGACTGTGCAAGACATTATAACGGTTCAATATTTTAGTTAACTCAATGTAAACATTACAATAGCTTTAATATCCCAACATCCATGACCCTCCAACGGTAAGGTGACAAAACGGTGGCAAAGCATTGTATTCCCAACCCCAACTTATTCTGATCATAGTTGTGTTGTGGTGGTATCCATCTGATGTGAGACAGTTTTGTAGCCAAGTGTCATTCAGATGTCAGAGCTGGTCTCTGTCAAAGCTTGCACACAGGTAGCCCAACCTCTGTCTTTCGATAATCCTTTTACAGCGGTCATGCAAGTTTTTTCATAAAATCAAGGGGACCCCAACATATTTAGAGCGTATATCCTTGTCGGTCACTGCTTATGTCCATCCCTGAGGTTAACTATGGGCCATCATGTTCACATTTTCTGGACAAAAGAAACAATTTCATGTTTGCTCTTTAAACACAAATATTGGTACTTTTCTTCTTTCTAGTCATTGACCCTTTTGCCTGCAGTGAACTCTTTGACTGTTTTTTGTATGGACCAATATTATGTGTGGTGCTATGGTCTACGGTAAAGCACTGGACCATTAATCCAGAGATCCTCAGTTAAATTTACAGCCTACTACAGATAGACTGGTTAGAAAACCAGGAAAATCGTGCGTGTATCTCTGCTTTATATTAAGCCTTTAAAAGAAGCAAGAACGATGGTATCTTACCAGGATTCCTTGTAATTAAATTGTGCTGTGCTTCAGCAAAAGCTGAGCCATGACTTGGACACTTTGCTCAATTATTTGATTGCTGTGTGTTCCAGGACAAGGCGGAGAACTTTGTGCAGGCAGCGTTGTTTTGTGCCTCGGAGGAGGGCAATGTGGAGGGCATCAAGAACCTGGCCAACATGGCCCAGAGGATCGACCTGCACACTGCCAACAGGGTGAGTTATGGCAACGGGCTTAATGTAAATAATGGACTCCTTACCCGTTACGGATATGATATGCATTTTGACCCATTTGTAGTCCCTTTCAAAATCAAGTGATCTTTCTTAATAAATTTAAGTTTTAAAGGCTTCATTTCCAATCTTGCGATACTGATGAGCAGCAAACAGTTTAAAACCTGAACAGCCTGCGAGTTACTAGCAGGCTGTTCTGGTTCTATACTGATGTATACAGCTATTTTCGCATTGCTTCTGAGTAGGCAAGGGTTGAGCAAGATTTCGATGTCTATGTAATGTTCTAGGTGAGCTATTGTGCGTCGTGTGTCATCAACTGATAACTAGTTACCTCTTTAGAGGACACAATATTTGTCTCAATCTTCAAGAAACTTAGCAAGCAGTTTTATCTGGACAATATTGAATTTGGGTCAAAAACTAGGTTACCAGGAAAAATAATTTGAAAAACCCTATAAACACCAGATGCTTCATTTATGACGTATTTACAATTAAAATCCATATGAAGGTATGTCTTGACCAGTTTTAGGCCAAGCAATTTTTTTTTTCGAACAATTAAAAAACTTAATAAACACTCAAGATGCCTCATTTGTGACCTATTTACAATGAAATGTAAACTGAATGTAATGTCCTTACCATTTGTATGCCCAGTTTAAAACTGGGCCATGTGAAGTCTTAAAATAGGTCACCAGGTCAAATTTCAACAATTGTTCTGCCACTTGAATTCAGGCGAGCGCTCAAGGGTCAATACAATCTCTTGTTTAAAAAAGTGTTACATTTGCATTCAGATGAATGTTTGATTGTTGAAAATCTTTATTTTGACCTTGACTTTTTGACATTCTTGTAAACACTGTTAGTTGAGAGAAAAAAAAATGATTACAAGTAATTGATGGGAAAGTTTGTGGGCATGAGGTCGAATCTGAACATTGACTGCTGAAATAAACTGAAATTTGTGCTTTAACTTGTGTCCCAGCTTGGCCTTGGGCTTGATTTGGCAGTCAGACTGCTATTTTATTGTCAATTGTTGATTGGCATTAACCATTTAAAAGGCGTTAGTGAGCATAGAGGCCACATGTTGGTTAGATTTAATAGAAAATTCTTTCAAAAGTATCATGATTATGCAAAGCAAATATATATTTTAATAAATTTATAATCTTTTCATAGATTTGTGCATGGATATTGCCCATGTAATTGAAAAAGTAAAGTTCTTTATTTTCTTTCTTTATTTTCTTTGCTTATTTTAAAATTAAATCACCTTAACATACTTAATAAAAGTGAAAGTAAATCAAATGTAATAAGTATTCTGTACACAAGTGATGAGTTCAGATAAATTAATGATTTTAGATAGTGACAAGTTTTCGACAAGCTAAACTCAAGATGTTGCCTGGCTCTGACAACTGACAAGTTAATGTGTGATGAACATTATTATAAATACCTTTAGTTTACCTGCAGGACATTCAACAGTTCGATTTGAAGTTATGATGTACATGTAACATTACCACCATCAACACCAAAATAGCAACTTACAGATGTACTTATTGCTGATTTCTTGACTATAAATGTCAACATACTAAAACTTTGACAGGTATTTAAAGCCCCTATAACGCTCAAAATCAACAAATATTTTGTAAAACATTTCGTCAAATAAAGTTAACACATAAACAGTCAGTGTTCCATATAGCAATAGCCAAACTTTAAACACTAGATGTGGTCTCATGGTAACATAGATTTAACAAGATATAGAAAATATATTTTTGTGTGGCACAATATATTCCATTTTAATTTCCCGCAACAATATCTATTCATACGACACACGAACACTAAATTGGTACATCAATATGTGTTGAATATATTGTACCACAAACAAATAAAAAAGAGCATTTTGTATATTGTAAAATCTATGTTAACAGAGCACATCTAGCGTTGAAATTTTAGCTCTTGCTATAAGGAACAGTGATTGTTTATGTGTTAACTTTATTTAACGAAATGTTTTACAAAATATTCTTTGATTTTGAGCGTTAAAGGGGCTTTAATAAAAAGGCAATGGAATTATTGTTCTAAATCAAATTTGTGTTATTATTTAATTATATTTTACAGGTAAGGGCAGTAAAATGTTATTTATTTGTGGGGGAGTTGTTTTATGTACTGGAAGTTAATGTAATGGTTGATTATTAATAAAGGCTACATCCCATTGACATTTGACTTAATGTGAGCTCATCCATAATTGAACATTATCTGCTGATGATATCTGGGAAAGTAATTTGCTGCAGTCATTGGTATCCAAATATAAAATGTGCGTGTAATTTCAAGTTTAAATGCTTGTGATCAATACATCACATAAATTTGTATCACAGAAAAGTTGTAGAAATTCTTCATTGTGTTAAAATTTACTTTGTCTTCTTTTATGGGAACACCCTTGGCGGGAATGATTTCTGCTCAATAACTCAAAACAGTTTGAATCATAACCTCATGAAACTCGTTGAAAATGTTTGTGGGAAATATATCTCCACTAAGATCAATAACCAGCCGTTTTTATTTTAGCACTTCTGAATTATGGCCCATGAATTATAAAAAAATGGTCAAATTAACATTGTCTTCTCTTAAAGAATTGTTAATAATATTTGTGGGATTTTAATGTAGACAAGATTTGATAACGAGCCAGATTGCCATGAAACACTCCTGAATTATAGCCATTGAATGAAAAAATATTTGCCAATTTAATCTTTTACTTTAACTCAACTAGTCTTCATTATACAATCATCTAACTTGGTCACAATGTTTGAAGGCTTCAAATCTTGGCCAAGTATGATAACCAGCCATATCTCCTTAAACATTTCTGAATTATGGCCCTTGAAAAATATGAAATTTGCTTAATTTAATTTTACCACTCTCTAACTCAAATGATCTTTTAATCATCAAAATTGATCAATGTAATCCAGACTCTTAACCCTTTGCATGCTGGAAAATTTGTCGTCTGCTAAAATGTTGTCTGCTGAATTTCTAAAATTAGCATTTTCTTCGATTTTTGTTCAAAGAATACTTTCAGAATAGCAAACAGTTTGGATCCTGATGAGACGCCACGTTCTGTGGCGTCTCATCTGGATCCAAACTGTTTGCAAAGGCCTTCAAAATTCGGTTCCAGCACTGAGTTTAACAGCCATATATAATTTAAGCTAGCACTCGTGTTACAGACATGATACTTTTGGACCGCATTTTATCTGCATCATTGCTTACAAGGCCAGCTTTTAATCGCATTGAATTTGCGTATCTTTATTTACCGGTACACAATGTCCATGCATTGGCCTTATCCCAAAAGAGACCCATTAAATACAGATTTACACAATATTATCCAAATTAAGAAAGATAAACATGTTTCGTGTCATACTTGCACAACACCCAAAATGCAATTTATACCTAACCATCAACAACCAGTGTGGTGATATATGTCCAAAAAAATGCAATGACATGTTGTGCCAAGGGCAATATTATATACTGTTCACCACATAGTATCTCATGCTTTGGTTGAAACATACAGGAAAACGGAGCAGTAAAGAGTTTAAAGTGTTGTCGTTGATTGCTTATAGATTGGTGCTGTTGATTGCTTATAGATTGGTGCTGTGCTTATTGTTGTAAGTGATCTCTGAAATACTGTTCACTGTGCTGGGTGAACAGAGGAATACCTGTCAGCCTTGTTTATTTATAACTAGTGTTGGTGATGACAATTCTGGTGTTTGACTAAGTGATGGAAATCTTGTAATACTGTTCACTGTAAAAAGAGGGAATCAGATCAAGCCCTAGTGTCCAACTAGCGTTGGTGGTGACAATACCTTGTTGCTTGTTGTTGTTAGTGATATCTGAAATACTGTTCATTATGCTGTGTGAAAGAGAGGAGCACAGATCAGTGTAGTGTCATCTGTTGATCAGTGATCGCGGATATTGCTTCATTGGTGTTGTGATGCTGGCTAGAGATTCTTCATCAGGCTAATTGAGATCTGCTGGCACCTTGTTCATGCTGGCTAGTGATTGTTCAGGATGTTAAGCAGATGCTGGAGTCTTCCAGGAAATGGATTGAATATCGATTTTCTACACTGCAGTATTGAAGTAATCATATATTGATTTTTGTAAAAATAATTATTAATTAATTAATCATGAAATGTTTAATCTTTCATTTAGTAGTTTGCTATGAATTTTGTGATGAATCGCTTTATAAAGTTGAAGGGATCTGCTCAGTTTTAATTTATTTGATCCTCGTTCTGGGAAAATGGGGCATGTGCAAAAAGTGTCGTCCCAGAATAGCCTGGGCAGTCTGCTAATCAGAGCCAGCAATGTCTGCTTTTATGGTATTTTTTGTTTGAAGGAAGTCTCTTCGTAGCAAAAATACAGTTAAGTCGGAAAGTGTCGTCTTGATCAGCCTGTGCAGACTGCAGAGATAAATCTGGGACAACATTTTACGCACTTGCATTAAGCCCGTTTTTCCCAGAGCGAGGCTCCTACTAATTTTAGTGCAAACTGAAATATATATTATGTATATTATAAGTATATAAAACACATTTCTATTTCCAGCATGGGGAGACGGCTGTTCATATGGCAGCCGGCGGGGGTCACACAGAGGTCATACGCTTTCTTCAGTCCAAAGGGGCCGAAATAGGGGCCCTTGATAAGGTACTTAATAAGGTTGAATTATATTAGATTGAATATTATGAAATACTAAAACTGGTACCAAATTATAATTTGCCCTATGGACTGCAATATATGTCAAACAGAATCTTGGTTGTTATTTTAGAATGAAATATTTAAAATATATGACTAAGTAAGTTATCAACAATAGCTTCATATAATACATATTAGACATTTTTGGCCTAAATTAAGGTTTTACTTTCTTTACATGTACATTCACAGATTCAAATACAACGTTTATTTCAGAAAATAAAATGTGTAAAAGATTTCAGTTATTTTAATGACATGCAATGTTATTCTAATTTAACATTCCCTTATTTAGCCATTATGTTCGAACATCTCTACATAATGATTTTATTTGTTTTCAATATATATTGTTAACTATTTGGTAAATTAGTTATGTATCTTCTTGATGACATTTCAGTGAATCCGTTTGTCATAATATGAGTCGCGTTCTGAGAAAACTGGGCATAATGCTTGTGCCTAAATTGTCATCCCAGATTAGCCTGTGCAGTCCGCACAGGCTAATCAGGGACGACACTTTCCGCTTTTATGACATTTTACTTTTAAATGAAGTCTCTTCTTAGCAAAAATCTAATTAAGGCAGAAAGTGTTGTCCCTGATTAGCCTATGCGGACTGCACAGACTAATCTGGGATGACAATTTACGCACAAGCATTAAGCCCAGTTTTCTCAGAACGCGACTCATATGGTTAAACAAGTGCACAATGTTAATTTATGTCCATGCCCTTGTGAACACCACATTGCAATCAGCATTGACAATCAATAAACTATTCGCATGTTGTGATTAATGACAGCTTTACAAATAATTGACATCGTCACTGATTGAGGGATGTACAATCGTGATGTATAACTTTAGTTTGCGAGTACAGTAATTATTTGCTTTCTATAATTAAAAACAATTTAAAGTTCATGAAACTTAAAACTTATCAAATAAAAAATGTATTCCATCTCTGTAAATAAAACGTGTCTTTCTTTTCTAGCAAAATCTAGATTTTCCAAAAAATTATATAAGTTTCATGAACAAATTATGTAATTAAAATAATAAATTAATGAAGCTGAATAAGAATACAGTGTATATATTTGACTGTTAATAATAAAGATCAAGTTTATCATACAAGGCTAATAAACCTGGTTTCCTTAGGCTTTCTGCTATAAATACTGTACACAGCTCTTTTGAATGTCTATTTATGTCAGAGAAGTGACTTAAATAGACAAAGATTCGTTTGAATCGGAATCTTTGCCTCATTAATGTCATATCCAAGATACTTACCTGGTCTAATGGCTTCCTTTTTGTGTCAATGTCAAATATGTCAATTAACTGTTGTGAAGAAAAATGTATTTCATAGTTTGTGACTTAATATTCTTGCCATTTCTTCCAGTAACAACTGGATTTTACAAAAAATACTGCGCACATTTGACATTTGAGTGGAACACCTTAATATTATTAATTTGTCATTCATGTGCATGTATTCACTAGCCAATATTAATAGTTACAGGGTTAGTTACTGACCCGATACGAGATATACGGTTCTGTGGAAAACCATATCGGGGTGAGACTGATATACGGTTCTGTGGAAAGCAATATCGGGGCGAGACCGAAGGTCTCATCAAATTAACAAGGACAAACAATGTTTTTTTATAACTCGTATTCTAAAAAATATTAAATTCAAGAACATTATATAACAATAACAAAACTTCAGGAAAAATCAATTTTGAATGTTTCTACTGCCCCATATAGTCTACTGACACCATATGATATGATATGCGTTGTTGAATCGACGATTCAGGGTGGCCATTTTGAATGTTTCTACTGCCCCATATAGTCTACTGACACCATATAGAATATATGGGATCAGCATGTGACGTCAAACAGCCAATGAGAGAAGAGTATTTTGTAGATTGTGTGATACATTGTATATATAATTTCAATATGTTAGGGTAATAAACTCACATCATATTAGGGCTTGTTTCTTGATTTGGGGCATGGCCTTCCATTTTATGGGAAAATATATTAAAAAGAAAATGTGAAATGAGAAAACAATTTCCAAGGTAAACTTGATATTTGGGGAATATTGCATCATTTTAAAGACATTAGGAAAGGAGTTCTTTCTCATAGGGGAACGGGCATTTATAAGGCCCATTCTATAGAAGGGAAAAAACAGAGCTCTGATAATATTTCTTCTGTTTCCAGCATGGTGACAGTGCTGTGTACTGGGCTGCCAGACAGGGCCATGTGGATGTGATATCATACCTACATGAAGAAGCGGTACCTCTCGATACTCAAAACAAGGTAACTATAGGAGAATGATGATATATTGCTAGCCCTACACATCCCCTGTCCATTTAATTTAATTTGTAAGTATATAATCTTATGTGCTGCTGTGCTGTTGATTTAACAATATTTGCGGTAACAGAGAAATGCTCTTGTTTTGTGTTTTCATAAGTGTGAACCTGATTTACATAGCAAAATTAGGCTCTATTTCCTGTTTACAAGTGATTAACATCTTCACATCATTCCAAATCTATTTGCTGCTCCCATTGGTTCTCAGGAAATTATTATCTTACATTGCTTAGAAACAATGGAACACATCAACACCTACTAGACATAAATTTAATTGCACTGCAAGTTGCAACATTTCAAGTGTGATAGTTTTCTGAGGAGACAAATGAAGTCTTATTTGGACAAAATGGCAAGACACATCACTCTTTTCATGAGCAGTGCGTAGGTTGCAGTAACCTGGAGGCCAAATGTTGACCTCATGTGTTAATAATGAATGTCTCGTTCATTTGAAAGCTCTTTCGTCTGCCTTTGTAGCTATTAATTATCACTGCCCTTGATGTAGGACCGCTGCGCAGAGCTGCTGTTATATAATTATGTTAACACTAAATGTCCATTGAAAACAATCGTGTCTTGTCAGCCTTTTGTTTTCTCTTTAATGCATAACGTTGTTTTGTTTTGTGTCTAGTTATTATTTCACTTAGCCATTTGTTGAAACATTATTTTTTTTTATTATTTTTTTTTAAATAATGATTTTTGGGGGAAACCTTTTTTCAAAGATCTTTTTTTTTCTTTTCCCTTTAAGCCATTTACAATGTTGTTCTAAGCAATTATTATATTCGCAGATTTCCCCTTTTATAGATTTCACATTATTGCAAAATGTATTTATTGTAGTAAACACCTTTACTGTGTAAGGATTTAAGCCTTATTCTGGAAAAATGCATGTGTATTAAGTGTCATCCCTGATAAGCCTGTGCAGGCCACACAAACTAATCAGGGACTACACTTTCGCCTAAACTGGATTTTCATTTAGAAGAGACTTCCTTCAAACAAAAAATTCCATTAAAGTGGAAAGTGTCATCCCTGATTAGCCTGTGCAGACTTCACATGCTACACACATTCATTAAGCCCAGTTTTCTCAGAACGCGGCTCATTTAACTCTTTCAGTGCGGGAACCGGATTTTGAAGGCCTTTGCAAACAGTTTGGATCCAGATGAGACGCCACAGAACGTGGCGTCTCATCAGGATCCAAACTGTTTGCTATTCTGATAGTATTCTTTGAAAAAAAATCGAAGAAAATGCTAATTTTAGAAATTCAGCAGACGACATTTTAGCAGACGACAAATTTCCCAGCATGCAAAGGGTTAATGTTCCCAGCCTAATGGGATTTCCTGATGCTAATTTCAGTCCGGGGAGACTGCGTTGCATGTTTCGTCGAGGTACGGTCATCTGGCTGTCATAGAATACCTGGTCACTGCAGGTGTAGAACTCAACAATCAGGATAACGTAAGTTACAAAGTGATGGAATGTTATCAAATGTCTTAGAGATCCTTTTTTAGCACCAAGCCCCATGACAGCGAGCATTCTTGATTTGCATCGTTAAACCCGATCTTAGATTGTATGGCAATTTAAATCAGGGGCTGTATTGACTAAACCATTCTAAGACTTTAGAATAAAGAAAAGACTTAGAACCTTTACAAATATGAACAGCGTTTAAATATACGCATGTAACAAATGTTGCTTATGTCAAAAATAAATTGTTCTAAATCAAGAATTGTGTATTTTGAGGTGTTAAATTCCATTTCATGTTGAACTGTTTATACAAATTGAACAATTAAGTTTTTAGAATATTCTATTTTTTAGACTTAAGTCTAACAATTAGTTGGTAAATATGAGCCCAGGTCTCAAATGCCTTCTTAAACAGCAATATTTTAAGCCGAGAACTCATTCATCTACACAATTAACCTTGTGTTATTTGACAACAAACAACCATACAAACTTGTTGTAACTTCTCCTATTCTCCCATATGCAGCTTGGTGAGACTGCCTTGCACTATGCGGCCTGGCACGGGTTCACGCACATCGTGCACGTGCTGGTGCGGGGTGGAGCCAGCCTTGGGGTACAGAACAAGGACGGCGACTCTCCGCTACACTGCGCCGCCGCGCGTGGCCACCTGGAGTGTGTGAAAATACTCATAGAGGCTGGCATCCCGCTAGATCACAAAGATAAGGTAGCGCTTGAACCCTTTGCAAGCTGGGAAATTTGTTGTTTGCTAAGATGTTGTCTGCTGAATTTCTAAAGTAAGCATTTTCTTCGATTTGTTTTCAAAGAATACTATCAGAATAGCAAACAGTTTGGATCCTGATGAGACGCCACGTTCTGTGGCGTCTCATCTGGATCCAAACTGTTTGGAAAGGCCTTCAAAATTCGGTTCCAGCACTGAAAGAGTTAAGTTTCAAACAAATTGGAAGACCAAAATTATTTAAATATTAAAATGCTTGTCATTGTCTAAAAATGAGCATTCTCAAGAATTAACTATATGTGTTTTCATTAGTTTTATTTAAATACTTAATGTGCACTTCATGATAATAAAACTCAATAAATTAACCCTATTGATAACTGTTGAATTAATGATAATTGATATGAAATGGTTGTTCAAATACATGATATCATTTCACTGGTTTATGTCAATTATGGCCCAACTGCTATTAAAAGATCTTTATTTGTTATAGACATTTACGTAGGTCATTATTGAAAGGCAATGCTTGAAAGGGAAATATTGAGATGTGTCACTGTGAGCAAGGCCCAATAATCCCGGCCTTCATTTGATCCTCGTTTTGGGAAAATGGGGTTTTATGCATCAGTGTAAAATAACGTCCCAGATTAGCCTGTGCAGTCTGCACAGGCTAATCAGGGAAGACACTTTCCGCTTTTATTGTATTTTTTCGTTTAAATGAAGACTGTTCTTGACAAAAATCCAGTTTAGGTGTAAAGTGTTGTCCCTGATTAGCCTGTGCGGACTGCACAGGCTAATCTGGGATGTCACTTTAAGCATGTGCATTAAACCCTGTTTGTTTTCTAGAGCAAGGCTCATTAACTTTTGTTTAATAAGATAATGGGCTCATTGTGCATGCTGTTATCTAGACTGTTTGCCTTATACTTTATCTGCCATTGAAGGCTTAATACTTACCCATTTTGGGTCTTATTTACCCCATCCCCCTGAGGGTTGTGATTCATTCAACACTGCCATAGTTATGAGGCAAGAATCTCAGTAATGCACCTATAGAGGGTTGAGCTAAAAATGTACATAACATATCTGATATTGAATACCAGGGCTTTTCCTGCTCCTTAAAAAAGTCCGTAAAACGAACCGGATCCCAATGCAAACGGACCCGATCCCAAACCGAAATTGTAATAAAAAAATTCCCAATTTCTACAAAAAAAAAAAATTTTTTTTTTAGAAAGAAGTGTGTTATCATTGATTTATCTTAATTTTATTTCATAAACATATTTCAAAGTATATAACTATAATTTATATAATTTTGTTATCATAATTTGAATTGTAGGCCTGATGTGTCTATATTTGGTTGATAAAAAAATCCCAATTTGATCCATTTTGTTGATAAAAAAATTCCCAAATTTGCCATTTTATCGATTAAAAAATCCCAATTTGACCAGACTCCTTTTCCCAAAGTGGCTGGGAAAAGCCCTGAATACACAGCAGGATCATATGAGCCACGCTCTGGGAAAATGGGTGCAGTCAGCACAGGCTAATCAGGGACAACACCAGCCCCTTTAATGGTATTTTTAGCTCACCTGAGCACAACATGCTCATGGTGAGCTATTGTGATCGCCTTTTGTCCGTCGTCCGTCATGCGTCGTGCGTCGTCCGTCGTGCGGCGTCAACATTTACCTTGTGAACACTCTAGAGGTCACATTTATTGTCCAATCTTCATGAAACTTGGTCAGAACATGTGTCTCAATAATATCTTGGACGAGTTCGAAAATGGTTCCGGTTGGTTGAAAAACATGGCTGCCAGGGGGCGTGGCAGTTTTCCTTATATGGCTATAGTAAAACCTTGTTAACACTCTAGAAGTCACATTTTTGGTCCAATGCTCATGAAACTTGGTCAGAATATTTGTACTAATGATATCTGGGCTGAGTTCGAAAATGGTTGAGATCCGTTACAAAACATGGCTGCAAGGGGGCGTGGCATTTTTCCTTATATGGCTATGTAGTAAAACCTTGTTAACACTCTAGAAGTCACATTTATTATCCAATCTTTATGAAACTTGATCAGAACATTTGTTCTAACAATAGCTTGGCTGAGTTTGAAAATGGTTATGATTCGTTGAAAAACATGGCTGCTGGGGCGTGGCAGTTTTCCTTAAATGGCTATAGT